>JAUYWH010000027.1:9340596-9398835 GCA_034779795.1 Ctenopoma multispine | reverse complement strand
CACACACACACACACACACACACACACACACACACACACACACACACACACACACACACACACACACACACAGCTCCAGCCAGGAGAACCAGGTGGAGCATACAGGTAGTCTCACCAGGCCTCTGCAAATTGTTGCAAGTACGGCGCACTGCCATTAAAACACAAAAATTGACTGAGAACATAAAGGAATCTCTGTGGGACATTGTTTAGGTCAAATTATTATAATTGAGGGACACCAGAGGAGTTCTTAACACATCCAGGTTTGATTTCATATAAAACAGTCATAAGACGGGAAAATGCTGCTCAGAAATGGTGCTACTTTTTTCCTAATAAACAATTACCCTTGTGTGGCTGTGGAGCCATTACATTTATACCTTAGCAATGAGCCCATCGATCCTGCAGTTGACACTACAACATAATAAAACACTAAACAGTGTTAAATTTAATTTTGACCTTTATGACTGCAGAATTTGTAAGAGCTAAACCACTGAAAAGTGCACATACTTAACCTAAATAGCCAGGGGGTTCTCATACTTCTTCAATTATTGCACAATGTGAGGAAACCCATCTAAGATATAAATAAATATAATATCTTTGCCAGACAAAAAAATGCATAGGCATTTTTTTTCATCTCTTTCTAAATTGCCACCATTTTCACCCCTTGGTTGATGTGATAAATCTTATGTTGTTTGCACACTGTGTATTACAGCACTTGCTTTTATGGTTAGTTGCTAGTCAACATGTAATACTGAATTTACGTTTGTCATCATGTTGCATTTAAAAGCACACTTGTGCCTGAGAGGCAGAGCAGGAGATGAGTGAGAAGTTAGGATAAAACAGTGTGTGCAAAAAGTACCTTGAAGAAAATCAATTATGCATTCATGTAGGGGTGAGGATCTAAACACTACTGCCTAAGAGAAGGAAGAGAGGAGCTCTAATGAAATCCTACTGTAGGAAAGTGTGTGTGTGTGTGTGTGTGTGTGTGTGTGAGAGAAGGAGAGAAATATGTGGAGTGCGTGTGTGTATATGGGCTGGGGGGTGATCAGCTCTATCGCCTCCCCCAACACATCCTCTCTGAGGAATAACGTTTTCTCAACTTTTCTCCTCTTTTTCTGTCATAATTAGCATTCTGTTCTCAATTTGGCCGCTTAATTAGGTGTACATAACCTTGGATTTCCAGTAATGGAAAACCGGAGGGCTAGCGAGATGAAGCCATCATCTTCAGTGATTAAGATACCTGCAAACTATTGTACACAGTCTCGTCTGTATTCACATCATTACATGGTCAAATTAACATTTTTGTTCCACCTGTCTCGGGCAAAGGTAGCCTGGGTGTAGCTATAGAAATGCCCATGAGCCAGAGTGACTGTGAGCCGAAGTACTAGAAACACTGCCTAAGGGCCACCATGGCTTTAATAGAAATACTGTCCTTCAAAAACTGTCCTGAGTGGAAATTGTCAAGACATACAGACGTGTATAGGTGAGCACATATATGTAGGTGTGTGTGTGTGTGTGTGTGTAATCAGGATGGCAGAGATACAGAAGGCATAAGGGCAATGGAGAGTCTCTGAATGTGTTCATCACTCAATGGGAGACTGAGCTGAGACTTGAGGGTGGGGTTTAGGGTTGGCGGGTGTTGGCACGGTGGCGGTCGGTGGGTACGTCTCTGTGTCTCTGTCTTTGGCACAGCGAGGTTATGCAAATGCTCCGTCAGGCAGAGGGCAAGGCTGAGTAGGTTACTGACGGGCCGTAGAGTACACAACATGTCCCCCACTCAGCCAGCCAGACAGTCAGCAGAGACACTGACAGAGAACAGAGGGGGCGAGAGAGAGAGAGAGAGAGAGAGAGAGAGAGAGAGAGAGAGAGAGAGAGAGAGAGAGAGAGAGAGAGACAGACTACAGGGGAATACTAAGAGCCAAAACCACCACAGCAGCTTTTCCAACTCTTCCTCCTTCTCTCCACCTGGTTTGATTAAAGCGAGCCAAGAGAATCCTAAAGAGACTTTTATATCATCTGGACCCACACCTCTCTGGGTCCAGCTCTGCTCCCTGCTGTCACTGTTAACTGACACACACACACACACACCTACACCTGTACCCTCTGCATATCCCAGGTGACAGCGGAGACAGTTTTAGGTCGTTAATGCAAAATCACTGACATAATACTGAATAGAACTATAATTACACACAGATTTGGCTAAATTGAAACCAACTCTGTTTTTAAAAGTGTTTTTTATGCCAACTTTGCAGTAGTTTCAACATGACTCCAGTGGAAGCAAACAACTTGCTGCCAACTCTGATAGACAAACTATCACAAACTAGAATAAGAGACCCACCCCATGTTCACAAGATGAGAAAGCAGGGAATAAATATAATTTTAATTAGGAATCATTTAAATGTATTGAGATTTTGAAATACAGAATTGTTTTATTTCTTCTGCTTCCAAACAATATAATTGTTAAGGCAAAGGTTTTGAAGTCGACTTACTTCATTTTAAGGGGTCACAGTCCAAATAGATTGGGAAGTACTGATATAAATGACAGGCAATGGACCAAAAACAGGCCCTAATTTATGCTTTCTTATATCCAGATCCCACATGGTTTCTATCTAGTTCTGATATTTAAACTACTTACATTCATTGAAGCCATATTCAAACTCCTCCAGTGTTTTGGGGAAAGTGAAAGGGGGTTCATCTTTCTTCATTAGTTCATCTAAGTCTATTCTTGACAGCAAATCTAATGAGAAATAGAAAAGATAAGATCAAACATGATGCATTAATGACTAGTCATTCAGTAGCTCAGAATTAAATTTTTATTTCAAAATCCAAATCACATCCCAAGCTTGGAGTTTGGTCACAGTCACCTGCATTTTACTTGTACGTCTCCCCATTTTTTAAAGCAGCAAATGCAACGTCAATGTCCACCTTACTCACTTAAAGTAAAATCTCTTCATCATCTTCAAGTGGTATAGTTCATTTACGTAAAGTAATAATCAAACATTTTTTTCTGCAATTCTATAATTAAGGCAGAAAAAAACACAAAAATGAGTCTGCTAAAATGACATGTTTAGAGGTCTGTAAGTCTGCAAGAATGTGTGCGTGTGTCATACTGTATATGTTAAACAAGTCAGAGATGGCCAAGTTTCCGTAGAGCTACATATACCAAATGAGAGTGATTCCAAAATTCATTATTCACCTTTGAGTGCAGTGGTTTTCTCTCTGTCCTCGTGGCCAGCTACCTGGGCCATGGCGATCCACAATATTGACAAGGCTTGTGTGGCAGCACAAAGATGAGAGAGCATGGGTTCTCTGATCTCCCAGAGATTACAGAGATGCATCCTGTGGGGGAAATTAAAGAGGGGGAAACTAAGAGCTTGTTGGAACACATGTACCCAAAACCATAACTGTCTCAAAGGTTGTTGCATGTGTCAAGTAGCAGTAAGTCAAACATTCTAATTTAGTGTAATCCTGCTTTCCTGCTGAGCTGAATAAAACGGATCAGTGATCATTCACACTCTAACTACACACTGCATAAACATCTAACTGCAACTATATGTCAGCATTATGTCTAGGTGAAAGCCGCTCAACTTTGCACACGTGCAACAACTGAGTTAACTATGCAAACACTCACAACAGCTACTCTTTGTCATGAAACCACGGCGCAGGCAGTAAAAGACAGTCATTTCCACACGCCTAACTACCTCACTTTGCTCCATCAGTTTCTCAACAGCAGTCAACATCTGTTTGATGCCTTAACAACAACTATCGGAAAGTGTGCAGTCGTACTACGCACAAACACGCCCAACAGGACACACTCGTTCTTTTATTTCACATTTGCTTCAGCCAAACGACAGAATCAGAGGCTCGGAGAGGTGTATGCATGCTTTCTGCTCGACTCACGCACCATCTGTGTGTATGCGACTGTCCAGTTGCTGCTGCTGCTGCTGCTGCTTCCTTGAAATTTCTCAAACAGGAAGGACTCGTGGAGTGCAGCGCGTGGAGAGCGTGAAGCTTCCGGGTTACCGGGGCAACGGACTGGAAGGCGCATTTAAAGACACAGTAACACAGCGGCTGTAACGTACGCGGCGACGTGTTGCAGCTGGTGTGACCGTGTGGCTGCCGTAGCTACTCTGCACTGTCCAGTACATCCCACTAACCTGCTCTACCCACTGCTGGTTACCTGGATCAGGTGTATTTTCCAGCTTCTGACTGACTGAACACACCTGTTTTAGGTAATCACATAGCTGAGAAACAAAGAACACAGGTGGGCCTCAGGACTGGGATTGGGAGCCACTGCACTACTGTGAGTTCTTCCAATTTTTAATACCACACTTTATTTCAGGCAGGAAATGTACTTTTTAATACACATGCATTATTGTTAGTTCAGAGAAACGTATTGTTCTTTAAAGATACTTTGTACTTAAAGATTTTATCCATACAATAACCATATGTTTAATATAGAATTAGTTTTAAGACTCACATAATTGTTTTCAAACCACTGCGTAGCTTGGCACTCTCCTCAAAATAATAATGAGTGAATAAGTCCTCCTCCCATAAGGATGTTTTCAAAACCACCTTCTAACTGATATACAAACTTTAAAATATCGTGGGTTTACATGTGTGGGGCAGGGTGTGGGGCATGCATTAGTAGCTGTGATGGGCTAATGTACAATATTGTAAGTAAACAAAACATTATTTCTTTTTAATATAATAATTAGATATTGATTAAGTTAGGCTAGCAGAACAATATAATCATTTTCATCTATAGACGTTACCATTACACATTAGCAGCCTGTAACAAGGCAAAGCAATTTTCCTCTGGGATTAATAAAGTTTTTTGGATTTTGGATTTAATCTTTAATTAATTTTCCTTATGGGTTAATAAGAGGCTTATTTCTCATTTTCAAGATAGATATTATTATAATAGAATAGTGTGTTTTGTAAATGTGTTATCTTAAATTGTACGAACTTTACCCTCATATTTTATGTAAGTACTGGATACTCCCTTTTTGATTCTCCATTTTGGGCACAAGACATCGGTTTCCTCTTGCAAGAAGCTGTTGTGGTGGATGTGTTTTCACAAAATTGTGAGTGAGAGGGATGGAAGTACATTAGAAGATATTTAAAGCCACAAGAAGCTGATCTGATTGAAACTAGAACTTCTAAATTGATACTCATGCAGTATTACTTATGATTTATCTAAAACCACCTGGCACACTCTGTTCCCTTATACCATGTACCTGTGATTTTTCAACCACTAGCTGTTGATTCACAGAAATAGACTCCCAGTTAAACTTAAGTTGAATGTCCTACTTCTGGACAGCCTCTAGAAGTTGAAGCTATTTCTCTGGGGAGCTCAGCTACCCTGTTTCCTCAAGCAGGGTGCTGGAGATGCTGCAATGGGAGACCCAAAAAAGAAACAGAGATGACATATTGTGGCATTGATATCCATTGACTTTGACAACACAAAGGAAGTGCTTCTTGCTCATTCTGTACTCAGTGCAGTTACTTGAAATCAGAGGTGAGTCGGGCTTGAATCTGACTAGTTCAGACAAAATCAAAAATGACTTCTAAACAAAACAATAAGCTTGGTGTGCAGTAGGTATCCAGGTCTGCATCAAACAAACATTCAGTGACATCTCTTTTGTACTCCATGTCCACCAATGTATTATCACAAGTTTGGATTAGTACACATTTAAAGTACTTTAACAGAAGTATTTGCAGTTTTGCATATCATTATTCAATTACGTGAATTTGATACACAGTTTTACTAAACTGGGACATGTAAATGAAGTGAAAGCAGAATGCTCTACCTGAAAGATGCTACCATGCTGGCTCACTAAATGCTGACACAAAGCTCATTGTACTCAATGGATGAACATACAGATGAAACCAGCGTTTCCGCAGCTGGAGTCTGCTGTGGACAGTACGCTGAGCTGAGGGTAATCAATTGAAATGCAAATCACATAAGTCAAAATGCTGTGACTGTTGTTTGATAAATATGTCATGATGAGCTCTGGGATTCTAAAATGTTTATGTAGGTTTGATAATCCCCAGATGGATAAAAATATTCAATTTATTCTTTGTGATGAATCATTCTTTGTAATGATTTGTTGTGAATTATTCTGTCAGCTCTACTGTCGCTAATCTTCTGAGTCTATCACCTGTCTACAATGGTAATAGAAATGGATAAACCTACAGTTACGTATTCTAAGAGGAAGGGAGATGAAAAAGTCCATCAAAGCATTTTTCACAGCAAACAGTTATCTTACAAGAACAATTTGGCAACCCAAACACCTATTTTCTGCAACACCAAAAATAAAACACTTTTGTTATGTTAAATACAGTACATTTAGAAGCCACTAAGAGTGTTTGGCTCCTGCTTAGCCTTTATTCAGAGTCACAGGGAGAATTCAGTTGAACATTTTGTTGTCCTTTGTATTCTCTAAGTGGTTGGGTGATTGCAATCTTGCTACATTTGCATTAAAAATCTAGTTAAGGAAAGGAATATCTCTCTCCGGTGCAGGAACTGTTTTCTTCTTCTCTCAAAGGTATTGAACAGGGTGTGTAGTAGCCTTTGTGAGCTAAAAGTATGTCCTTGAAGATCAAAATAGCACAATTTTAGTTTTCTTAACACGTATAGTAATAGAAAAGTGTATATGATATATGTATTCTAAAAGATAATGCTAACTTCATAGTCATAATTATCATAAAATATTTACTGCACAGTCATCACACAAATTGATCACACAACAGTAAAAGAATATTCGGTGGTGAAGTAAGAATATCATTTTATTTTCATGTTTAATTCTAAAACATTCCATCTCATAAATAACAAAATATGGACACCGTTGGAAAAATATACTGAGCAATCCTGTAACACATAAAATAAATGTTTTTTCAGTTTGCACAAAATACTGACTGATATTACATAGTGGGGGAGATTTTTGGGACACACTGTAATCAAAACATACATCATCTTGCTTCCCAGTTGCAATATTTGATGTTTGCTTTCAGGAACCAGGAGAAAGTATGCTGACACCAATGTCTTTACACTCACTGGCTCAAAAAAAAAAAAAAAAACTTCAACAACCTACAATGATCACACAGTCCCATCTTGTCCCAGGCAAACAAATCCAGGCTTTCCATTTCCCAGAACTGATTTCTGGAGACGTGTTCCAAAAAGATGAAATGCGTCTGATGCATCATAGAAAAAGCACAGTTGTTGAGAGAGTTTGTCTGAGACATGCGCATAAAGAGGAAGGCACAGTCTCCCTCAATCTTTTTGTTGTTCCACAGTTTCTTGTCCTCTCACTCGTGTTCACATGCACACACATATGCAAACTTCATGCATATAGTATATGCACAAACTCAATTATACCCTGCACATGTTCACACACACACACACACACACACACACACACACACACACACACATACACAACAATTGTACTACCCTGTAGAGCTGCATGTGCATATTAAAAGTAAACATTTACAACATGATAAAAATTCCAACTGCATGGGCTGTTATTGGGCAGCAGTTTTATCGGATGGTTGTATTTCCCCCTGAGTCTTCTGTTAGTGTCTCATCAGCTTCAGGAGAGTCCTGAGGTCCTGAGCTGCAACAGCAAACAAAATAGGATTTTTGAAGTTCTTCTACCATTGCCTTCTCCTCATCTTCTAGCTCTGCTCCCTCCTGCATCTCCCACCTGCACAGACAGCATAGAGAGTGGGTGGAGTCTTTCATACAGAATATCAGCTGTTTTAATATTTAAAAGCATTTGTCGCTTAGATTTATGTTAAAAAAACTCATCCACGCATCCTACTGAATGTGTTACACATACAAGTTATGTTGGTTTCTAGTTGTACAAAATCTAGGCTCAACACACCAAATTGCTGAGTTTGTGCTCTGGTATATCCTCTGTTTTTGTGTATCGCACAGGAAAAATAAAGAAGTCGAAATTCTACAATTCGGCTTGTTTTCAACAGAGGAGAATCCTGTTGTCCAAAATATATTCTTTCACACAGACCACAGACTGAACCCCCCCCCAAGGCTCTATAACACTTTTACTCCTTAAGATTTCATAGCCTTCTTCTTATTCTTCTTTCTGTCTGTGTGGGTCACTTTCACAGCAGTTTCATCTGCAATGATAACTTATAGTTTTGCACTCATGAACACACACAGCCTTGATGGTATCCACACACACGGAGACTGAAAATTCAAGGGATGTTCTAGAAAACTTTAAAAGAAAAAAAAAAGAAACGATTCAGAGTAGATATTTTGGCATCCTTTTCTGTGAATCTGCTGCTTACCATGGCGAAGTCATAGTGTAACAACTGCAAACCGATCTCTGTTTGGGCGACTAATTCCTATGGAGGATATTGCTGCTCATATCTTGTTGCTTTTTAGTCTTGTATAATTGCTTCTACAGTATGTCTCTCCACATTTTCTACTTCATCGAGCTACAGAGTGGGTGGAGGACTTCAATATGAAGACATCAAGGATAGTCACGTAATTCACTCTCAATATTTCAATGAAATCCCTTGACAAGTAAATGTGGTCAATCAAATCCATATGGAAAGGCTTTCTTTGAGTTGCCGCATCACACTCCATCCAAAGGAGAATTATATCTGTGTGACTGCAAATGATTACATTTTTAGTGCCTTAGCTGTATGTCCTTTTATCCCACTCTCCCTCCACTCAGATTTCTTGCCATATCACACATATCTTATATTTTTGCTGTTTGTATGTGTGTAAGGATGAAAAGGTGGTGAAAAAACAACAACTGCATCACGCATGTGTTTTATGCATACTAAGAAGTGGGCCTCCCAATGCAGAGCGCTTTGATGAAGTTTCCCTTTCTGTCATCGTGTGAATCTGGACAACTCAGACATCCTCTGTCTCCCGCTTCTTCACCACTATCAGTACCGTAATTACTATCTGTAAGGGGAGGATCTGTTTATGTAAATATGCAGCTTTGACAGAGGATTCCTTTCATGTGATTGCATTCTCCATCTATGTCCAACTTTAGTCACTAGTTTTTCTATTTTCCGACTCCTTTTTATGTCAGTCTGAATATCATTCTTTCTATTTGTCATAGAGTGAGTTGACTATCTAAAATTAGAGAACAAAGGAAGGAGTAGTTAAGCCTGCCTTTGCTGACTGCTGTAGATTGTTTAGGAAAAATGCATATAGCTACTAGTGGCAGACAAATTGCCCCTATCGTACTTTTTCTGTGACATAAATCTAAAATCAGTTCCACTAAATAACCATTATGAGACATAAACAACACTCACAAACAAAATAATACAAATGTCACACAGGGAGCAAAACAAGAACAGAAAGGGAGAGAGGGAGAACAGAAAGCTGGAGGAATAGTGGCCAATAAAGGAGCGAGCAAGAGAGGAAGGAAGACAGGAAGGTACGCTAAAGGTTTTTCAATGTTTAATTTTCAAATAGGATTAAGCAGAATGACATTTAGCTGAAGGTTACAGGCTCAGCATTGTCTTAGCTGATATTGATATGCAGGAGGCACCCTGCTTGTCACCGGGACAAACACCGTTGATGAATGAGAAGCCTTTCCCCAGGAAGGTGTTAAGTGCAAATTTGAAATGAGAGAGAGGTAGAGCGGGAGAAAAAAGAAGCACACACAGACAGAGATTGAATTACCACAATAGTTGCCATGTATACTGTCACTAGATAATGTTGCCAAAAGTGTAAATTGTTCCATAAAGTGTAGGTTGCATATTCCTTGAGATTACTTGATCTTGTACTGAAAATGAGCCAAAAAAATACACATGGTGCTTTGCAGTGTGTATCTAATTTCAACTACTACAAGACAACAATGCCTCTTAGAAATGCATAAGTAGGCTAAAGTTGACAATAACTTCACTGTATCCTCATTTCGGCAAGTTTTCCCCTGGAATTTACATCTTAATAAGGGAAGTCTTACCCTTTAATTCTTATGGGCTCTGCTCATTTCTCATGCATTAATACTGGAGCTGCTGACTTGGCTCTTCCTCTGAATACAGAATAGGACACACATATTAAGACTCATATATTTACAGGATTGATGCCACGGCAGATTGTCTCAGAGTGAGATGAAAAGGCTGGCTCAGATGTATTTTAAATGTGAACATCAATGTAAGCTGTCCTAATCATGAGATGATGCAGGCACGAGACAGGCAGCATATATCCTGATTTCCAGCTGATAATGAGTAGCAATGTTCGACAAATTAAGAGCATAAGACTTGTTTAGAGATCATCAGGCAATCAACTTATTTACTAAATCTTACTCAAAACACAAAGTAGATGCAACTTTGATGTTCAATTTCAGCAGCTAACTGTAACAGAGAATAACAAAAAGGAGATGTGGAGCAAATATCAATGTGGACTAGAGAAAAAGAAAAAAGCAAGAAAAAAAAAGAACTGCAGCAAATCAAAACAGGCAGAAATGCACGGATGTGTGAAGGAAAGTGAGTGAGCAGAAAGACAAAGTGCTTGAAAGATCATGAGAGACAGTGACCAGTGGTTTCCTCAGCAGCTGTCAGTGGGTTGAGTGGTTTGTCTCAGAGTGTTGGGTGTTTGTGCTGCGCTGGATGCTCTGCCTGCTCTGCCACTGGGACCGCTGTTTGTTTAAAAGGCTCGCCTGTCAAACACAGAGCGCCACCGGCAGCCAGACACTCTGCTAAATGACTCTGACAGCAGCCCTAATCAGAGGTTTCACACATTGCTGCAGGGCCTGGAGGATCCATCATAACCCAAGCTTAAATATTTAAAGTGCTAAACTTTCCAAAGGTCAGGCCTTTCCATGCACGCCAGGGCGACATGTGTCAGAGAAGTAGAATGAGAGGGACTCAACAAGAAAGAGATGGGGAGAGAGAGAGGCTGTGGTTAAATGTTCTCCATCATTTTTACCCTTGTGAGAACCACTTTCAGTTTTGGACCTTTGGAGTCTGGTTACTTTTAGTGGATGGGCATCACTTTGACTGGTCGTCTTCAACCATTTCATTTGGGGCTGGAACCTGGGATTAGAGTGAAACATGAATTTGACAATATTTCATGTAAAACTAAACTCATCTCAGCAATTCCCATCACAAAGTAAGGTTGCAACTGACATGACAGTCCCTTGCTAAACGAGGCTCTCAGATTCACCCGATGTCTGTGAAAGGAAAAGAATGATGATATTTCAAAAGTTTGGAAATAAAAAAAAAAACTAGCAGACTGACAAGTGAGAGCTGGACTCTCCAAAGATGGATGAACCTTTTCAACCACAGCTACCTGTTAAGAATACGTTCAAGCAGCTATTCCTTGAGGATGACAGATTTTTGGAATTTAAGGTTAGGTGTTTAAAGGTGATAGATAAAGGTGAGGTCAGTGGGTGAATGGTGGGTGAATAATAATTATACAAGGATTTGTGCATTATATATCTGTGTCTTCTTCAGAGCATAGCCATGTGGTGGCTATGCTAGGCCCCTACTATCTAATTTCATGCACTTGCACTTGGCCTTTAGATCTGAAGTTCCACCTAATTCACTGCAGTGCATGCAGGTGTCTGGGACGCAGAGTGCATGGGAATAAATCACTACAGGACAGGACAGAACAGAACAGAGAGTACTTCCAAGAGGTGTCAGAAAATGTTTGGGGTTTTGTTCAGGACCTGTCATTAGTTTGAAGAGACAGACCCACTGTCCAGCAAGAAAAGTCACAAACTGTAAAATGAATCTGTTGAAATTTGATATCAAGCTACACAGAAATAAGCAGTGGGTAGAGGTACACAGGCATTAGTCATTATTAGTTGGGAATGGACATTGTGCATTAGAATCTAGTTCAGTTGGGGTAACTGACAAGTTCACAATACAGGGCAAGGGGAGGTCATCTCTTTGACTCAATTTCCATTGAGAACTAAACATCCAATTCAATTTAGATATGTGCCTGTGCTAGGCCATGAGCCAGAGCGAGATTGTAACTGACAGCCATTGGACAGCCGGCTGAATTTGAATATTGACGAGACAGAGACTTGACAGAAGGGATTATGCTCTACCTTCTGACTTACTAGCTGCTGCACTGATCCATTCTATTGTCAGATCAACTCAGTGTCAGGTCTACAGTATGTCCGTGAAACACAGTGATGCCACTCAGTATTAGACCCCACCTGAGCTTCATCTCAATCCAAACTGATGTCCACTCAAAAGCTACACGACACACACAGTAAATCAACAAGGACAAAAATATGCAATATCAAAGCAAATGTATTTCAAAGTAAACATGAGCCAGTAGCTTTTTTTTTAGCTCTTTAGCTGCTGTGTCCAGTATATACTGTACACACACCATTTTTTACAATACTTGAGAGGACTGACAGAATTAACTCTGCAAATTCCAGCCTTATCCTTAAACTTCCCTAACTTGACTAACGCTAAATGAACTTGATTTCTTTGGGGCACTTTCTAATTTTGTGAAGACATTCTGACATCATACATCACAAAGTACAAATATGTCTTAATGTCCAAATGAAGCTCCACTGTTGTATGCTACAGCAAGTCTACATTCACATTTTAAAATGTATGTGTTATATGTTTTATGCGTTTGAGCACGTGGGTCAAAACCACAGTTACCCACATCAACCACTTCCCACCCAGCATGCACCCTCCCATCTCGAGAGCCGCCGAGAGCAAGCCAGTCACAGAACGCCTGATCAAAGGGCCTCGGACAGATCTGTGAAGTCACTTTGAAAGGACATCCAGATTTACACAAGTTGACATGCTTGTACATGCTTTGGCAGACACACACAAGGGGCAATGGACACAAATGCAAAAGAGCATGCAATGAGGCGCATACAAACACAAACAACAACAACAACAAAACAGAGGGTCTATCTATTTCTTAAATATACAGAGAGATGACTGGAGGTATAATTGTAAAAGCAGTCAGTCTACTGGTGTATAAACATATATACTACGATTAAACTATGATTAAACTATTCAAAGAAATAGTTTTGAGAAATACTCTTATTTGGTTTCTGGCCAAATGTTGGATAAGGAGATCAATACTGATTGATTTAATTTCATTCCACAGATCCAGTCCAGCCAATATGAACTGGTAGCCGGCTTTGTTGAATGCTTGTAATCAGATTGTGTTGCTGTTGGACAGAGTTACACTAGCTGTTTCACTTGTTTCCAGAATTTATTGCTACGGCAGCCAGCGTCATATTGAATATACAGACATGAGAGTGGGGTCAATATTCTTGTGTAACTATTGGCAAGAATCTATATAAGCATATATCCTAAAATGGCAAACTTCTCCTTGAAACTGATAAAAAAAATCTCTTAGACGTTACTGACTTTAAATATAATGCGTTAAAGAAAAACATTTACAGATGCTCTACTGCCGTTTTGCCTCCATGCTCAAGGGGTATTTATTTGTGTTCTGGAGGAGGCGCTGGTTGTGGTGGTGATGATGATGGTGGTGGGCATGGGAAGCTGGTATAGGCTTCTGCTAACCAATATAATGTATAGAAAAGATGTTACAATTTGTTAGGGGCTGAATATGCATTCCTATGTGTGTTCTGTGGGCCAGTTATGCTTTTGTCTTTGGGGAAAATGACTATTTACTCACATCATGTGACCACATATTTCAAATCCCTCTACATGGCTGTTTCAGGCTCCTCACTATTCTCCCCAGTCATTCAGGGGAAAGTTTGTGTAAATTTGCAGTGGCTTAATTACTGAATAATTTAGACCCTGCTCTAAATTAATGTAGACATTTCCATATTAATGTGTTTGCCTACCGATTCCACATTTATTTGTGCTGCGGACAGGAGGGTAGCAATTATCACAGTATATCATAGCAGTTGTGCTGGTATTTTAGACATCATTATGCTGCTTGTCCACCACAGTGTGACTGTGAGTACTGGTCTATTGGACACAGTTTCCTCAAATAGGCTTGCCATGCTTCTGTGGGAAAGATCTTTCAAATCTTCCTCTGGGAGAAAAGGTTGAGGAGTCTTGTTTGTGTTTGACAAGTTGATGTCCAATTTAGAAGCCTTGCTGTTAGTGAATGTATTATTACATGCAGTAAAAAATAAGGACAACAGCAAATAACCAAACACCTGCCAAGTCTACACGGCCTGTGTGTGCTGGTCAGTGCAGGAGATGACTGCTCTACACAGGCACTAAGTTCTACACATGTCCCAGGAGGTTGACAGCTCTCTGCTCCTCTTAACCCCCCCTTTTCCTACCTCACCTCAGCTTTCTTTTCTTCCTTCTCAGTCTCCTGACTGTTTGGCTCTTGTTAGGAGCTTGGCTGAGCAGGTTGGCACCTTTCACTGAAACAGCACCCAAGAGGGGGTTGTGACACAGAGAAATGCAAGCATGTGTATGTGCTTATGTGTCTGTGACCTCTCTCACTTGAGATACTGTAAATCATTACAGCAAGGCCCTTCGTTAAGGAAGCCAACCTCCTTGGCACCTTTCAGCTGTGTCCGTGAAAAAAAAGATCTGACAACTGTCTGACACTGCCTCTCAAACTCCCACCACATGGGGCACACACAACAATTATTTACAAAAAGCAACTCCAAATAAATCTCAATCAAAGTAAAAGACAAAAGTAAAATGACACCTTTGAAAACAGATGCATGTATAGATGGGCATGACAACCTGCTCTTATCTATCCCATATGCCTTGTGACCACCTTCCGCCTCCTTCCATCACCTTCCTCTTGTGTCTTAATGCAGTAACGAGGGGAGGCTAAGTTAGCTGGGCAGTCAGTAAGTCAGTCACTCAACCTGGCAGGCAGGTAGGCAGGTACCTGTTAGCAGCTCCAGTGTGCCTGCAGGTCTCTGGGATCAAAAATCTCAGCAGAGGCAATCTGTCTTCACCCATGAGCCAACAAGAGAGAATGATAGGTAGAGAGAGATGGGGAGAGAGAAATGGACAAAAAGCCAGAGAGAAGACAGAAAATAGGAAAATGAAGAAAGGGCTTGATGACACTTGACGCAATGCACAAACACAAATAAATGTACACATAATGTAACTACAAACACTGTCTCATACAGTGCCGCAAACTAAACCCTGATCGGTTTTATCAAATACTATGTCTCTTCTGCATCATGTGTGAATCTAATCTTTATGGACTGCCAGATGTCACTTGTTTTCCTGATTACTTCTTATAATGGCTCCAGTCTATTTAAGGCATTGTCCACTCAGCTGAGAGGGACCTGTCTGCAAACAAAGATCACAGACTGCTGGCAAGATGGTGAACTGTCAGAAGTAGTCAATGTTTTCGAGAAGTTAGTCTCTTTGCATTGCTTTTTGGGTCCTATTGCCTTGACCAATGATTTCCCCTAATCTTAACCACACAATCCTATTGCCTAAGCCTAACCATCTTTACTTTGTTTTGCTTTGCAGATGCTTTTATCCAAAGCGACTTACAAGGAAAAGACACCAGCAATTACCATTTGGTTTCTGTAAATTCCAAGTTACTACAAACAAAGAGCTCTGATAAGACCCAACTTGTCAAGATAAAGAACATGCTAGGAATTGTTTAGTGCTAGATAATTTTTGTGAGAGTGTGTGTGTGGACTCATTTGAAAAACTTTTTCAACAAGTGAGTTCTCAAATGTTTTTTAAAGGTGGTGATAGTCTCAGCTAGTCGAGTGGAGCAGGGCAAGTCGTTCCACCAGCCAGGGACAACAAAGGACGTGTAGAGGGAATTTTTAGTCTCCTCTCATTTGCAGATCTAAGACGGCGTGCAGGAGTGTGCTTACTAATAGCATTTTGATATAAGAGGGTGCACTTCCATTTACAGCCCTGAAGGCAAGCATCAAGGATTCCAGAGTAGACCATCTGTTTCTTAAGGTTAATCTTATACTAAGATTAAAACTAATTCCAGCAGTCCACCATCTTTTCTGTAACCAGGTCCCCGTTGGCACCCGCTCATTAGTTTGTCATCAAATTTCCCTTGATGATCTTCTGATGAGCTGTGTGTTGTTTCTGATGCACGTGACGTTTTTGTTGTTAACCTGTAAGCTTTCCAACATAAAAAGTGTTGAGCCAATGTCCCATCTTGGTCCACCAATTATCCACTGTCAACAATCTTCTTTTCCATCTTTTGCAGTCTCCAGCCATTCACTATTCACCTGTGTCCAACCTAGGCTCACTTGTTGCCCTCAGCTTCCCATTGTGATCCACATGTTCCTTCAACTCTCTTTTGCAACCACATGATTTGCAGGCCCACAAATCCCTTTAGAGAATAGTCATTAAAGCCTCCAATCACATATCCTCCAAGTCTTGTGTCTACATTTGGGTCTGCTCTTTTAAACCTTGTCACAAAATGCATAATATATCATCCATAAATTAATAAACAAAGACAATTCAGATAAACAGTCAGTAGCTTTAATTTTTTTCCTCTCCCCCACACACACACACACACACACACAAGCACAAACACTAAGAACAAGTATTCCCTCACGCAGTCTCCCTGCTGAACAGCATACAGAGGGGAAAAAGATGTTTGGTGTGATTTCACCTCAATGTGCTACGAGGAAATACCCTATTACTTATTCAGTACTGTCTCTTTGTCAATTGTGCATATATAAACTGTGAAATCTACTCTGGAGCACAGAGACTTGAGAAACTGTGACTTGCTCTCAGACAAAGACCTCGCTCTCAGACATTGATCTGGCAAAACCTTTACTCAAACCCAACTATATAGAATTTCCACTAGCCACTTTGAATAAATTGCATAAATCAGCATATCTTATATTTTTAGGGAGTATGTATTGCCTTAGTTGGGTAAGTTGTTAGTATGGTTGATTTCATGGTGAGAGATTGAGCTGAAGAATGAGCTAATATGTTGGCATACAACTGAAGATACTGGAACACTGTCAAGAAACCACAGATATAAGATTGATCAGGCGCAGTATCGATGCTCTGTGTTTACATTGCCTACTCATAAAATCAAATGTTACCCATTCACAGGGTAACTGTCCAGGAAATGACATTTGTTTCATGTACAGAATGGTAAATTACCCTCTGTTTATCAAACAATAATTGATCAACAGTATTGCCACTGCACAGACAACCAACAGGTGTAATTTCACACTATTTTTATGCAAGGATAAATAATTTGATGCAGGGGACAACCAAATAAATGTCCGTTTGTCATTACAGCAGTAACAACATGCTCAGACGGCACTGAACTAATGACCTAACTCCCATAGCTTCAGGTGTCTCTATTCAAACACACAAGTGGATCCTCACCAGAAGCACTTTGTTTTCTATGGAAATTCTAAATAAGTCACCAATTACAGCTGAGAAAACTAGTCTTTGATGTTAGCAAACACAACACTTCTGGATTAAAATGTGGAGGAAAAGGGTCACTAATAACTGACATCAGCTGGTGTCGCCATACTGTAAATGCAGCAGTGTTCAGTCTCTATTCATGATGACATTCTTAGCAATAGGCCACTGCGATTTTACTGGGCCTGAAATGAACTGATTAGTGAAGACATTGATCTCACCTTTCTATGTTGTGTGTGTGCACTCTGTTATTGTATATCAGGGCCTTGTTCTCTTACCATTTCAAACAGTTCATTTTCTACCATGCTAATGGTAGTTTTATGGGGTTAAGGAGATAAATAAATCCTCACTGTCACCTCATTTAAAATCAAATGCCACTTAATTATAGCTGTATGTGTTTTCAAACACTTTGCATAATTTATTGTTCTGCTCCATCCTAATCTCCAGATCCTTATCACTTGTGCTCTATTTTACCCCCTCTGTCCTTATAATAAAATTGTAATGCTCCCTCTCTCTGTTTTTTTGTGTTCTTTCTCGCTGCCAACAGCAGTGTGACAGAGATAAGGAAGGCGATGAAAAGACATTTTTAAGTTTTGCCTCACCTTGTAGGGATTTGATGCTGTAAAGGTCTTTTGTCTACTTAAGAGAGCACACGCACACATTTGCACATGTACAAACCACCCTCTGGCATTTTTGCATTTCATACAAACAAAATACAAATATTGTCAAATTCTATGAAAAGAGTGGTGAATCATTTACGATTTAGTTACAGGAACACAAATCACAAAAAACATCTAACTAACTAATCTTTTTTTTTTGTTTAATTTTTCCTGCCATGTATTTAGTACTCTACATGCCTGTGTCTTTTTAATATGCAAGAGAGAACATGTACATTAGCAAGTTGCACAAAGGCACATTAGTAAAAAGAGAAAATTGATAAGAAGTTTGTATTCCGTTTCTGGTGGCTTTGTCCACAATCTAATTAGATTTTTTGTGACATTAAATGAGTTGCCAATTACAACAGTAGAGTAGAGGCACAACATTTAAACATGCTTTGATAAGAAATCATGCAAAATAAAATACTGATTCAAAATTGATTGACATTTACCAAATAGGATAAATGCAGATGAAGTAGGGTCGCTAATAGACTGACATACTACAACCTATGTAGTAAGAATAAATAGCAAACAGGCAGATTTTACATTGAATGCAAACTAAGAGTACATGACACATAAAGTCAGGAGTAGTGAAAGATTCTGCATCTTAATATACATGCATACATTTCTATTGCTTTGCATTCAGGGAGCATGGTGTACCATATAGCAGCAGCTGCAAAAGGGGGTGGTACAGTAATTGTCCATCAGTACCATGGATCAGAAGACAGACTTAATCGTTATAATCAGTGGATTCATGAGCATTTTTATCATTCAACTAAAGTACAAGTTCAGTCGTAGTTTAAATAAGCAGAGGCATCTAAAGCAGCATAATGTTTTTACAAACCACTGATTAAGAAAGCAAGTAAAACATCCAGCTGATTCTATACACAAAATACATAAAACAGAAGAAATACGCCTCATTAATTAGGAAAGTCAATTTCTTTAGTCACATTGGGCAAATAAATGCATTTCAAGTAAGAATGCTTTGGTGGTGGATATACACACACAGACACACACCTCTATCAATGAGTCTCAGTCAGTGTGAATTGAGAGTCTATGATATGCATCTAACAAGATCTGTATGTGGCTTTTTGTCCCACAGATGTTACCGTAACTAGGTAATGGATGGGAGGAGCATGCAATTGTGCATCCTCTCTGTGGGCCTTCCATCCTAGGCCAGTCGATGGACCAGACAGGCTGAGGCTTAGTATATCACATAGATCCAATGGCTGGACAGCAAAGCAGACAGATACAAGTCAATAAGAAGGTGCTGCTTCTGAATATTCACTCTTGTGTCTAGTAGCAGGCTGCATATTAATTGGCCACAGACAGGTAGAGAAGATTTTGTAAAGAAAGGGAGAAGTCGTGGTTGAAGTGTGCGTATGTGCTAATGCTGTTGTTGTTCGTTGGTCAGAGGTGGGGCTGTATTCTCTTGATTGAGCGACTTCAAAGCTGGGTCATTTAAGCCAGCAAAATCAATGTAATCAAAGTCAATCCGGTACACTTCGCAAACTTCATCGCAAATAAAATAATAAAGAGTATAAACTTCAGATGGACACTGTACTACGTAATTCCTATAAAGTAGATTGCTTAGCCTCAAAAAACCATCAATCATGTACAGTACACCCATTCCAAACATATTCCCTATAGACAAGCATAAAGATATTGCTATTGAGCTTTCAAAATGTCAGGGCAATGGAAACTCAGGCATTGTGCAATTACATAATGATTATTGCAAAACTTTCTCCCCCTCACTCAGTGTGGCTGTAATATGCAGTGGATGGCCATGGGGGTTCATTAGTGAGAACAGGCTCCTGTTGAAAAGCTCCAGTTTCACCTCTGATCCCAACTAATGTGATTTGGACCTGAGATTGGTAGTGGAGAGATTAGATGCTAGCTCACCTCAGGGTGGGAACCAGAGAAGGAGACATACATCAATGTTGTTTGCTTTCAAACTCAAACGTCTTCACACCTCTAATTTGCTCTGAAGCATCTGCAAAGAACTGACTAGAAAGCATGCGTAGTCTAATTTATTTTCCAGTGACGGGGAACTGGCGGGCCTGAGTACTCGCTAATCCACTGTGTTACATTTTGGAGTACATGATTTGAGCTTTCATAACAAATCAATTGGTTTGTTGTGAGTAGGACCGTAGAAGTGAGGATCAGCTACATGACAACTGTGTTAGCATTCTCCTCCTATTACCTCATGGCTTACCCCATGGTCTGCACTGCCACTCGCAATGTCAGGCTACTCCTTCTTTCATTTGCTTTTCATTAAGCCTCTGCTCTCTCTGTCACTTCCTAGGCTCCATGCCTACAGCCTCTCCACCATCATCCATATATTCCTTGTACCCTGTATACCTCCTCCATTATGTCTCTACCTCCTTTCCTTCAATCCTCTCTCCCCCTCTCATTAGGTCATAGTTGTGGTGATTTGTCAGAGTGGCTGTGTTGATTAATAGACCAGCGAAGCCCCTATATTTGGGGGCTGTCAGCAGGGCTCCAGAGTGCCAGGGCTGCCCCACTGAGCTCCCTCACCACCCAGGTGGCCCTATTTGGGCTAAATGAGCTGTGAAGGGCCCCAGCTATGCCTGCCTCACATCATGATGTTATGCACAAACACACGAACACACACAAACACACAGGTATAGACACAGAACCCCCCCAACACATGCGGGCGTACATACACAGACAGACACACACTCACACCTGAGATGTGAGTGCACATGCAGGCACGTTCACGTACTCAACACCCTGGCTCTGACTGCCACGCACCCCTGCTTTCCCACATGATTTGTCACACTCCATCAATAGACAATAAGTTACTGTCACTCTAGCCTGTCAATGGGCCCTGTCTGCAGCAGACCCCTCTACACTCTCTGGGGAAGAGTGGAACAGGCAGAAAGTGGTCTAGTAGCATCTACTAGTTGAGTATGAGGAAGAAGGGGAATAAAAACAGTATGAAAGACAAACATGCATGCAAGAGAAAGGAAGAAAAGACAGATGCACCGAGGATACAGGCAATATTAAGCAAATTGCTTCACTATGCATCCCACATCCCAGTGGAAGGTTTACAGAGTTTGACCTGATGTACAAACAAGTAGTCAGTTTCAAGGAAATGGGAGTCTGTATGTGTGTGTTCATGTGTGTGGAGTAAGATGGCTGAGCTGCTCTAAGCCAATTGCCTGGCCTTGGAGTCAGAGACGGGTTGTGTGCATGGATGCGTGTGAACGTGAAAGTCCCTCTTTGCAAGATTATTTTTGTTCCCCCCAAACTAAGAGGGGGAGACCTTGGTGAATGAGATCATCCTGCCCCATTTGCACGCACACACACACACACAGTCCCACAAAAGCACAAGCACGAACAAACACGCCTCCTCAATGATTCAATCAGATGATGGGTATTGGAGGGGAAACTGGAATCTGTGAAGGTCAGAAAAGTCTGAACAGTAACATCCACCACTGCAGGCTACTGCCACTGTCTCCACTCCTACACTGTCATTATCGCTGGCCGGCTAGCTCTCATTATCAACTTACTTCATCAAATACACTTCATTATTAGCTTGTCCTTAACAGACAGATGGGATGGACCCTCCAGCAAATGACAGAGTAACTGGTATAAAATGATCCCTTTTAACGTCTATTCAATGAACAGGTCATAACACATATAGTCCTCTGCTATTAGTTTATCTGTGATTTACACTTGATTGGACATCTGGAGGAAAAAGAGTAGTATGTTTCCTCAGAAAATACTGTTTAATTGTACCAATAGCTATGCATTATAATTACATCTGAAGTGATTATAGTCATTATGAAGCCGTTATTTCTGAGACTGTTGAACACATGAAAGGCGAATGGATACATTGGCTGAATAGACAGCTGTTACTGAAGATGTAAGTAACTGACAGCCCTATCACGCAGGCAATGTGGACGACCATGAAATTAAGACTCAATGTATAGTAATTACAATGACAATGAGCTTTGTTTGAAGTGTCAAGTATCAATCTAACACTTGCCAGGCAGCTTTCATATCATAGCTAATAGGCAGTTGGCAGGCCAGGCCGTTGCCAACCACTGAACCAAACTATTCATAAGCTGGCCCTTGTCATTGTGCTTAGCAGTTGAAGTAACAGTAACACACACATCAGCTACATGTGCCCCCATGCAAATGAGTGCATTAGAGCAGACCTCAGAGAGCGGAGCGTGGCCAATAAATCCAGCTGGGGTGAGAAATGTAGTCTTTACCATGCGTGTCCAACCCCATCTATTTAACCTAATTACACACACCACACCAGGTAATAAAAGTCTGCATGCCATCAATTTTGACATCTCATCCAGGGCACTGCAAGAAATGTCTATTAGGATGTATCAATCCTCCGGATAGTGATCTTCTCCAGGTGTAAAGTGTATGAAAAGGTGTCTCTGTGGGTGGTTGTGACTGTCCTCTGTGAATGTATTAGTGTGAGAGAGAAAGAAGTCAGTAGTAGAATAACTCCCACACACTTATGGCATGTGTGTATGCATGCATGTGCATATTTGTATCTCTTCAACTATATCTGCTGGTACTGTAATGAAGCAAACACGTAAGTGAGAACACCTGCCTGTGTGCAGCTGAGTTGTAAGTCATGTTTGAGATGCAGGACGTGTCAAACAAAGAGATGAACCCACCAGTGGAGTTCAAACATCCATAGTCTCTTTATTGGCCCTAATCCAAAGTGAAAAGACAAAACAACAAATATCTGACTTATAGAGCAGTAAAACATGTAAGCAATCCCAGTTTTGTCTGGCTGGTGCTCCTAGCCGAGTGTTTCATGTCTCTCTGACAGGCCGTCTGTCATACCTTAGGCCAGGCGGAACACGGCTGCAGGTACTTTCACTTTCCAATGTCACGCCTTGCAATTGGTTAAAGAAAACAGCACAGAGTTTCTGAATGGCCATAGTCACTGTTTTGGGCACAGGCGACTGGAAATAAATAGATATGGCCAGAGAAGCTTCACTCGACACTCTCTTTGCTTATGTATGCAGCGCACCTGAGCTACACCTGACCCCCACCCCACACACAGATGTGGATCCATGAAAGAGAGGATGAAGTGCTAAGGTGAAGCAAAGCAGAAAAGGAAGGATGAGGGGAGTGAAAGTCAAAGCTGAAGCGTGGTGAATCATATTAATGAAACACTATGCTATAAAAACTCAGCTGCAGTATTGCATTTTACATGATTTAGTTTACTGTGTGAGAAACTGTTTAGCAGAAGAAACAAGAATAAAAGAGATTACTGGTAATTCACTTCACACTACTTTGCTTTCAGTGGGGTGCTTGATATTTAATGTTTTTACACATTTTAACAGGTAGGCATATCCACACTTCATATACTTCAATATCACGATAATCAGTCAAGAATATGTCTTAACTAGTAAACAACTATAATGAAAAACACAAGCCAGTCTCCATTGCTTTCTTGCTCACATAATTTCTCTATTCAATTTGATGGCATATCACCCACCGAGTCTGCAATTTCCAGCTCCCTGAAAAAAAAAGGAAAAAAAAAACTGAAAGGATCACCACACCTGGATTTCCACTCCAGGATGTCATCCATAGAATTCACTAGAACAGCTAATCCATCAAACTCTGTACAAAGAACAGTGTGGGTGTGCGCATTTTCTATTAAAAAGGATTACTCTATTACCAAAACACACCCAGTTCGTAAAGCCAGCTCAGAATATACAGTTTGGTAAATTGATTTATGACTGATTTATCTCACATGAGCCTAAGACAGTGTCGGTTTTTGGATAAGTATGAGCTTTGTGTCACAAACAATTACTGTTTCATACAGTATAACTGGCAAAGAAAAGATGCTGGCATGTTGTGGCCCCTGTCACTTTAGAAAACGCCAAATGGTCGAGAATGAAAGAGTTTGGTGGGAGGAGGGACTTGTGTCTCACTGCACTTTCTGCTTATTTAAAAAAAAACACTGTCACACAAACACATTTGCACAAACACAATATTTAAAAACAGACTGCCTCTCACATATATATAATATTACTTATGAACGTACACAACACACAGTGCTGGTTAAATGGTGATTTGCTGTTGGTTTATGAAGATTATGCTCGTCTTCATTGTTACATGTTTGGTGCATTGTGCCTCGACTCGCTACAGATCTCCCAGCTTCAAAGCTACTCCAGTGCAATTGTTGTCTCCGTCACCTATTATAAACAACACATTTTTAGAGAAAAGCCTGTAATTGTGTAAAAGTGTGGCACAAATGGCTTTGTAACATTACTGTATGCCTTTCTTCAATGCAACCCTTACACAGGACCCTGAAAGCTCTCGCCAATTGAAGTTCTGCTTTCATCCAGCATAAAAGCTATGTTTGCAATTGAGCTTTGGTGCTATACCTTTCCTCGCCTTTACCCCCACCCTCTCCACCTTGTTTCATATGAGTGCACAACCACAATGGCTTGAGTAATGGGTCCAAAATGCCTTTTCCCTGAACAAAATCACTGTTTTTGTGGGTCATGCAGAGGTAACTTTGAGACCCGAACAACTTGAACAGACTACTGCTATTACTAATTCCTTTCTCTCTCTCCATTCTAATGGTGAAATCATTCTGCAGTACCTCACAGGGCCCATCATTTAGCGTTGCTCAATGCAATATACAAAGAAAGAGAGAGAAACACAGAGAAAAATACAGGGAAGAGAAAGAGAACACAGGTCAACCACAGAGCTTTTTCCTTGTTTGAAAATGTCAATATCAAAGACAAGATTCTCGCCATCGATGGGGGTGTGCTGGTGGGCCATAGATGCTTCCCTGCTGCAGAATGAATCAGGGTCCAAAGCAGAGCAGTCTAAAATAGTCTAGTGACTGTGTTGTTATGGCCTCAAATCATATATGAGTCAAAGCCCCATGCTTTTAGTGCCCAGCAACTGGCCTTGTTTGTTGCATTATGTGGTAACTAAGATGTATAGTGGGAGAAAAGTGCTTGGGTGTTAAACTGGGTCAAACGTTCTGAGTAGAGAGTTACTGTCTTACCTTAAAATCCTTTAATTTGACATGTGACAGACACCCTAACATGAATGTAATTGTTGACAATTCTGCCATTTCAGACAACGTCTTAAACAAATGTAAATGGACCTATGACACTGGCTTCTAATCCAAACTCTCAGCTTCTCACTTACTGCTGACATAAAATCCTTTGACATGAATCCTCGATCACACATAAAAGTGTGCTGTCGCTGTGAGCACACATGTACATTTGTGCGTGTTTAGAAGTGTGAGCAGGCTGCAGACAGTGGCCACTGGGAAATCAAGGAACACTTTGTCATGCATCCTTAAATGTGTGACACTGCGTCTCATGAGACGGCGCCTGATTGGTCTATGAGGCATCGAAGAATGACGGGTGAGTGATGTCCTCAAGGGGATATGGGGCGTACATGTGTGTGTGTGTGTGTGTGTGTGTGTGTGTGTGTGTGAGTGTGAGAGAGAGAGAGAGAGAAAGAGAGAGAGAGAGAGGGAGAGAGAGAGAGAGAGAGAGCTGGCTGAGGTTAGAGACACAGGACAGCACTGTGACATGTCTGGGTGGCACCCTGTCAAAGCCAGCTGGCAAGTCGTAATGTTGCCGTCAGGGAATCATACGCTATCCTACTCTCAGTTTTCAAAATTCGCATTGTTTTAAAATTTTACACATTCAGAAATGTAAAAGAAATGTTTTAATCCATGACAGGTTTTTCACATAGCGATGAACCAAAGATGTACAGAATGCATGTCAAGAACATATATGTATATACCAAAAAAAAAATAATTTCTGATCTCATATTGTATTTACACATTTTATATTTAGCAACAAGTTTGATAATTTCTTACAGAAGCACACGATAAGAACAAGTCAACATCCTGGATGTTGGACCAATTAGAGTTTATTAAGCTAAAAGGAAAGTTGTGCTGTTACAATTGACCTGTGATGTTCAGTGTATTCATGCATACACTTTGTGTTTTTTGCTTATTTACTACAAGTTGTACAAGTTCTTCATTTTATAAAAAGTGTTTTGGCAATCTGTAAAGCACAGGTGTGAGCTTTTTTTATTCAGTTTTTCACTGTACATGTTCATTAGCCAAGTGATAATGTTGACAAATTGTGCAAAATGGGGCATGCAGCAATAACTGGGTTTTCTCATTACATTAGTTGTGAAAAAGGCCCTATAATAATGAAGAAATTAAGTGAATACATCTCATAAAGACTCAATCAAAATGGACAAAGAAAAGCAAGACACAGGGTCATCAGTTGTTTTTTTTTTCTTAATGTTTCAGAGGGCATATCTCTGTTGAGTTAATTATCTAGCCCCATATTATAAAGACAGATTGTGCTGTGATCATGTGAAGTGCATGCATAGTAAAGTCAAAGGCACACAAACACTCTTAGCAGAAGCAGATGAAGTCATAGAGGGATAATTTTTTTAGAAATTACATTGTGTATGTAATATAATGATGAGACACCCTGACCCTATTACTATTATGCTGGGTTACGCCTGTGGTGTTTTTTTAATGCATAAAACAAGCAGCAGCTTTATCCTCTACTGTATGACTCGTGTGTGACTGCTGTAAAGAAGAGCTGAAATCCAAAACCAACAGGGGGCAGGCATAATTACCAAGCATGTCTCTCATATTTACTATCTCTTAATAAGCTGCTGACATAGAGCAGACAATGGCCTGTCATCTTTATGTTGCATTTATTTTTACACTGTTTTACTGTTGTATTTTCATCACCAGATAAGGACTGGCGTTGAGCGAGACAGTGTTTAACTTTGTCTCGCTGGACTCTGTTTCTGATCGATGGTAGCAGCTCTTACCACCCGAGAGGTGGGGAGAGAGAGAGAGAGAGAGATGGAGACAGAGAGACACAGTGAGAGAGGAGGAGGATTTACGCTGGCACCGCATTTTTGTCCAATTAATAGATTGCCAGTGTGTTGCGTATTTTGCATGACAAAGGAGGCTAATATTAAACTGCCATTTGTAATGAAAATGCACTTTGCAAATTAAAAAGTGCAGAAACCCAATTTTTCCTACCTCTTTAGGAAATAAACAGTCCTTAACCAATTAAAGCGCATTGTAATAATTCTGTGATTTATTGCAGGTTGTTTAACTTTCAAAACTTGGCTAACCTATATTAAGGTCACAATCCATCATGTCTTGCATGGAGTGCGGTGGAGTAATGGCTGTTGTATTAGCTGCTTTTGATGATAGTATGAAAGAAGTATTAGCACTTGTCAACAAAACTGCTTACAACATAACATTAGCATGCATGAGCTGCGTCGCCTATTCATTATCTTGGCAGCTCCACACACGCGGTTACTGCCTTATAAAACATTTTGCTGGGCTGAGAGCACACCCACACTGTTTGGTTTTGTGATAGAGTGGCAACACGCAAACCATGGGGCAAGCTCTGGTTGCAATGCAAACAGCCACCGGAAAGATGAAACAGTCTCTGTGACACACAAGTGAGGGAGGGAGGAAGTGCAAGGAAGAGAAAGAAGGAATGAGGGATGGGAAGGATAAAGGAGATCACTCTCCATCTTTGCTTTGATCACTTGTGTTATAAACACACAAAAAGAATGTCCACTGGCTGACAGAGGAGGACTGGGAGGGAGGACAGAGGAGATGAAAAGGGCGACTGCACAATGGTGTGAGAGAGTGCAACGTTATGATAAAGCTACTAGCTGTTACTAGCTCTAGCTGTTAACTAGAGATTAGCTGAGGCTGAATGATGACTGGCAAGAAAAAGGTCCTGCCCGAGAAAAAGGAAGAGGTAGACACAAACCAACCTAAGCTGTGAGGGCAACATTTAGAGCAAGAGAAAGCTTCTGTGGTAAGTAGTAAATGATCTGAAGAACAGTAAGATGCACATGATGAGAGGTTTGAGAGTGAGACACTAGTTGAAACCGAGAGGAATAGGAGAAACAGATGTAAACACACAGACAGAGTTACAGCTGAAGGGCACGGCAGGGTACCAGCCAGAGAGAGAAAGATGCAGAGATGCAGGGCGGTGTGACATGGTGACATTTGCCTCCACAAATGGGCTCTCTGGCTTTAGCTGCGCAGTCTGGTGCGATGCCCCCCGACTGTGAGCCAAGAATGCACTTAGCTCAACAAGAGCAAATGAATGGCCCTGTTTTGACTTCTACCATTGCGCTCCTTCTCTCTGATAGCTGGTGCTGGGCAGAGTGGGTCTTTGTTGGAGCACAGGGATCCCTTCCATGTTTAAACACCCCTGCTCCATGGTCTAATTAATGTGTTAAACCAGCAGTTGGATAATATCTGGATTCAGTATACAGCTCTAGATACTGTAGTTCTAGTCCATCTGACTTAGTGTAGTTGCAACAACAATGAAATTAAAGAATCGACTGACATTGTTACAAATAGCAATACATGATACATCTCAAACCATTTTAAACTAAACACCAGTAAAAGAGCTAATTTAATATTTGTTATAGATCTATATCTATATTAATTTCTGGACATACAGCACCAGACATGCTCAGTGGATCACTGAAGATTCTGGATTCTACAGAACAAGAGCCATGCAAACACCTGACAAGCCCACAAACATGTCAACAACAGGGTATTTAGCAGCCAAAGACACCATGCCAGCTATTCAATAGAGCTAATTGCAGCCTCTAAGAATTCTCATATCCTAGGGCACACTGCTAAACATCAGGCTTATGTTATTTATTTAGCTTTTTCCTGGAAATCAATTTCAGACACGTGTTCATCCCTTAGAGGGAATACACAAAAATCTTCTCTATTTGTTAGAGACAAAAGTGCTCATTCATAAGTAGCACTGGCATCAGTTGGCTTTATTTTCCAACAATTCATCAATGTCAGGTATTTAATGCTCTTTTCCATGTCCTAGATGTGTGGTTAGAGGGTATGAAAAAAACTCAGCTGAGTTATAAAACATATAGTCATAAAGGGAAAAAAAGGAGAAAGGCAAGTTTCCATAACATACATACAGCATATGCATCCACTGTATTAATATGTAAACAGAGAGATATTTCTTAACATATGTTTATATTGACTGGCTGCACAGAACATTCTGACGATGACGATTCTTTTATGATATTTGGCCTGTAGCAAAGTTAAAATTACACGTACAAGTACTATACACTGTCTGTGATCACTCAGTCCCTTGACCACTCTGCATGTGTTGATATTCAAATCTTTCTCCCTATTTTTCTCTGTAGCTCCAGCTCCTGATGATTATTCATGTGCATTTAACTCTCAACCAGCCCCTCATTAACTGTGGCACACTGGGCCATACGCTGGGCCAAATTACGCAGCTTTGACATACACAAAACCAGCAGGAGGGAGGGTGGGAGGAATCACAGTCACCAGGATAAAAGGCCTGGCTCTCTACTTGGTCCTCTCTGAGCTTTGATAATGGCTGCCAACATACCTGTATGGCCCTTTAGTAGTAGTCAGTAGTCAGGGAGTGGGGTTAGGGGTGGGGCGGAAGAGAGGGAGGGAAGTGGTAAACACTGAGTCAGATTTGGACATCATCATCAAACAAAAATTCATACTTAAGACTGGGTATTTCCCAAACTGATGTACTGACTTAATAGCAGAAAAAATGTTTAGATTACTAGGATTCTTTAACATACACTTGTTAACTATAAAACTACTTGTGAACTACTACAAAAATGCTAAATTGGGCTACAGTATATTTATATAGTGTATATGTTCTATATTATTGTAACAGTAAATAAACAGCAGTCAGAAGTTTCAGTTAATGATATGTACACCTTAAGTACAAAAACCCATTTTGGCTTTTAAAAAAATCACTTTAGGTATATTTCTGCAACATTTCGCAAGAGCTGCTGTTGGCTGAAAACAAATATCCTCTAAAAATGTATATACAATGCGAAACATCATAGGCAATTATAAAGTAAAGTTAATGCAAGAAATAGTTCTTAGTTCTAACGGACTTCTACTAAATACTTTGTTTTAAAGGGTAGCTACTAAAAGACGGTTGGTGAGTATGACAAAGGGACAAGGTGGAGTTATTGAATTCTAATGGCTAATGAAGTCATCCGGGAGATTAAACAGAGGCAGAAAATCTAGACAAAAAACAGAGAAAGTAGTTGTACAATCAAATTATAGCTTGTAAAATCAGGCACAGAGTTGTGATAACAGGAACAATACCTTCACTCGCTGCTACAGTTGTAGTCGCATTTGAGTCAAGAGAACAATCAAAACCTCTTTATTCATTAACAGCTGATGTCCTAATAACAGTGATCACAGTTAAATAGTGGAATAGTCTAACAATGGATCTTGGTAACAGACAAATCAACCCTTAAAGCAACAGAGAAATTAGTCCTTGAATATGCAATCACCACTACAGTGAGGTGATTAGTCTCTGTCTTACATTCTACAGTACAGTCTAGTCCACCATGTGCGCATACACGCACACACAAAAGCCCTCACAGTCAGGTGTACACAATATTTACAAGCGGAATGGAAAGAAGGTGATAGTTCATGAGGTAATGCAGGTGGCTCATGTCAACAACAAACTGACAAAGAGAAAAACTGATTTCCACAAACTGTTCTGAAAATCATGTATAAAGCCTGAGTCTGAGTTAGCTGAGAACATAGCTTACATTCTAAACATTTGGTGAAATAAACAGTCCTGATATGTGTTGGCCCCAGGAGTCTGACTTGTGTATACTTTTTGAGTCAGATTCTTGACATGACCCGGCTGCTATGGAGAACTTAATCATGCCCACAAGACTGATGTTTAGTATTTGTAAAATGAAACAAACACAACCTTGCAAACACAGCTCCAAATATATCCAGTGTGAGAAATTGCATATTATTTGCTTTACGTTGCACATCATTCACCTACACACACAACCAGTGCAGATACTTCAGCTGCATTAAGAGTATAGAAATGTTAGTCAATGAGTTTTAAATAAGAGAGATTACTGCACACATCTGTTATCAGCAGCGTGCTCTGACACACTATAACAACGCTGAGCGTGGGAGAAGTTTTGAATGACCTCAACCATCGACTGAACTCAACATAGCCATTACAAATCAGCCTTTATTGAACTGCATGCTGAAAATCACTCATCATTGCTTCTCCCCACACGTAGTTTGGCAATCAAATCAAAATGCGCCCTAATTTGACAGTTGCTATGAGAGTGACCTCAGCATAATGTGAATAACTATCCTTTATTACGGAGAAGAATTGAGACTAATTCAACATAGCTTGTCACATACGAGGTTGGACCTTAAGGTTTGGGGGGGAGGGTCGGTGCCATATGCTCAGTATATGACAGCTACATCACAGCAGTGTGACAACATAGAAGTGTATACTCCTCATGGGATGGAGATGAACCCAGTGTGTGTGTGTGTGTGTGTGTGTGTGTGTGTGTGTGTGTGTGTGTGTGAGTATCACAGATGTTTCAGTCTGAAGTCTGGTGCAGATGGCTTTGGGCATTTTTGCCAGTGATCTCTTTCCAGTGAGAACAGCACCCTCACACACCGCTATCTGGGCTCTGCTTAGAGGATACACACATGGACACACAGAGCACCACTCACACATATACAAAAAACACACAGCACACAAACTCAACTCCATGTTTATCACTCTACTTCATAAAACAGGTCTTTAATTTCTACCGAAAAGACATCAAGCATTTTTCACTTCCAAAATTTAGCTTTAAAAAAAATCTTTCAGTGGTAAAACCTTGTACGACAAAAAACGTTTTGCTTAATACATGTGTGGTTCCCTTAACAAACACAACATTAAAGCTTATACAAGAGAGCACATATTTCCAGTTGCTATGGGTTTAATAGACACATAACCTTTCTTAAACATAGGATATTCATTGTTAGTTCATGTGCTTTATTTCACTATAATCACATCAAACAAATGTAAATACCAGCTAGAGCAGACCCCCAAGTCACTAAGCCAAATCACAGGGTGTTTGGAAACAGAGCATCTTTGTAGCATCACATTCAAATGTAGCACACAGATACAGAAGAACTCTCTCTCTCTCTCTCTCTCTCTCACTCCTTCTCTTCCTCTGTTTGTAAGTGCCTCCCCCGCTCCTTGTTTCCTTCAGTTTCTCACTGGGTAAAGGTGTTCTCTGGGGACTAGAATGGCCTCAGGGGATTTGTCTTAGTGCAGAGTGCCACCTTGTTGTCATGACTGCAATGACACATTTCTCTCAAAGCCACTCTTGACAGACGCTCAAGAGAAACGTCAGTGCATACATAGATAATAGTTGCTTCGATATCTGTTAAAATTAAATGCAAGGGGAAAAGGTGGATTGGCCAGAGGCCAGGTAAATTATAACTGAGATATAACTGTAACTGAGATATGACCTCCATTATCTCAGGGCATCTTATTCCAGTGACTGGATCTCTCCATCTCTGACATCTATGGGCTCAGCACCTTAAACTGATCTTTCAAATGTAATTTTATTGTACTCTAGTCAGGAGTGGAACATTATATTTCTTTTTTAAAGAATGTATAAACTGGAAGTATTTATGCAACCTCAGTGTCTGCACACATTATTCTTGCTTTTGTAAATTCTATCTACATACACCATATAAATAGATTTCTCCAAGAAAACAGGGTACAAACCTACTGCTTACTGTTTGACTTGCATCACTTGGAGATTATTTCCATTTTACATCAAATAAATTGTCCGCAATAAAAGTATGTTTATCTATACATAATATTGCATTTCACTACTGAATGGATTTCATTTTGCATGCAGGCAAAATAAGTGATACCGTTGTTAAGTGAGACTGCTAACTTTTGTTTTGTCATTTTTTTATGACTTCTCTGATTGAAGTGAAGTGACATGTAAAGACATAACCAAACATATTTTATTTATAGCATAATCACGTGATACAACCATGAATATTAGTCTAAGCATCACAAAAGCTGTGAGGCAGACAAAAGATTAAGTATATACTGTAGATGTTTTAGCCAAAAAGTACTATTATAAAACTCAGTTCCTACAGCAATGAAGAAAGAGGGAACGTAGTGTATACGCCAATTCAGTAATGTGTTCAATAATGTGTGAGAAACCAGAATACAGGCAGCAGGGTTCTTGTAACAGCATTTTACTGGATGAAGAAGTTAATTAAATGAGGAAATGCAGGATGAAAAGAGAGAAATGTAGGCAAAGTCAGGAAGAACCAAGGGATGATTGTTAACAGGACATCTGGCACAAGCTTGTTTCTGTCTGGGACAAGGCAGAAGGGAGGGTGAGATAGCAGCCATAAGTACTTGACCTTCCACTTGTCTGACTGGCAAACTCACACACACAAACTCAAACTCTAAGAAACACACACGATCATGTAACCACATACATATGCAAAAGTGTACACGTTTTGTATGTGAACAGGTTCCCGGAGAGCAGAGAAAAACAGTGTGAAGGTGAACAACATGGCCGGCAGGGTGCTGACACGCCAGAGACCGGGGAAGAGTGTTCCGTCTGTGGGCTATAATGGTGACGGGAGCCTCTTTTGCAAGCACACACAGTTGAAGACAAACACATGTGCACACACTCGAAAACATAAACACGCAAGTATGTATACACACATACTGTTCACACTTTTATATGCATGCACACACATATAGCCTCATAGTGTCTCTGGGAGTATGCAGTGAGTGTCTGTGCCTGCTGCATATGTGGCCCCATGCATAAACAATGTGCCCTGAGAGACAGTGGAGTGATACTATGGCCCTTAGCACAACTCCCATGAGCCTCTCTGCCCCCTCCATAAACACTACTGGTTGCTCTCTATCTCTGACTCTCTCTCCCTCACACACAAACACAAATGAACAGCCAGAGTATAGACAAATGAAGAAAAGGAGCAGCACAGAGAAGGAAAGACGGAGTTATGCATAGAAATGTAGCACACATATATACATGCTTAGTGGCAAAAACACTCAGATATATGTGGGAGCATGGGGTATGCACATACAGTTAAGTACACAAACACATACATGTATAAAGACAAAGTATTTCAGAAACATAAGCATCTGAGAGGGCTCCCGTCTGAGATTACACACAGTCAAACGAAGATAACTGCTGTAACATTTAAGATTGTATGTTAACATTGCACTATTGATTATGGCCTGTCTCCATTACTGAGACAAAACTAAGCTACACACACATACAGCAAACACAAAAATGTTTGAAAGAAGCAGTCCATAATTTCATGTAAACACATTTCCATCTTGGCACTTCACAATGCAAATGGATAGAACATCCTATTGTGATTTGACTTATTGCCATTTTATTCTCCATTTTTCACTTTTACTATAGTTAGCATCTAGTGTCTGGTTAGTTATTATGAGAAAAAGCCTTTCTGTGCACAGGAGGACATGCATTTTAAATGTCCAACAGCCCCAACAGCACTTCGATTGAAATAAACATAAGAGGAAATGAGTGGTTAGCATTTGCACTATGACTGCAGGAAGAAAAAAAAAGTGCCACCAACAGACTTTAGTCATTTCACTGGTAAATGATCTCCTGGAAGTGCAAACCAAAAATAACTAGAACTGAGCCAAGATACAGGCAAGTTTGGTGAAAAAACAAACAAAAACTAGGACCTTGTGGGTTAAACATGAACACACAAGTTGAGCAGACACACTCATATAAAAAGGCAGATGTGAAAACAGCAAAACTGTGTCACATGAGGACACAAACCTGCACTGTAAAATCAGTATTTAGGCTTTAAGTTAACCTACAACAGAGTGAGGGCAGCCAAGGTGAGGATTAAATATGTGGAGGTAAATTAGAATAGGAAAGTTAAAAGAGCTGGAGGAGGGGAACTGGAGAGAGAGCGAGATAGAGATACAGGGGTGGAGGGGACAAGGGGAGAGAGAAAGAGACGGGGAGTTGGTAAAACAGAGAGTAATGTCCTCAGTATTACAGAGATAATTGAGATATCCAACTCTTGACAAAACGTGCTATTTCACTGGTGCTGGGAAAAACACAGAAGAGGAGGAAGGACGGGAAGAGGAGGAGAGATTGAAACGAGGGATGGGGAGAGAAGAGGAGAGAGAGAGAGAGAGAGGGAAGTCTAGAGGGAGGTGACAGTGGTGTATGTGGCTGTGCTGTCTGTCTGACCTGATTGCAAATAAGCAAAGGAGCTCTGCTGCGGCCCAGAAGCACTTCCCCATTCATACAACTCCTCTCCCTCACAAACACACACAGCCTTTCCCTTTAATAAGACTGCTTAATGGTGGCTGAACACACACGCCACAGCAGTAAAATGTGTATTTGTGTGTGTGTGTGTGTGTGTGTGTGTGTGTGTGTGCACATGCATGGATACATGTAACTGGTGAGGAAGGGGATAAAGAGGAGGAGAGGGTTGCTGTAGTGAGACAGCAAGGAAAAGGGAGAAAAAGAGGGAGGGGGGGGAGGGAGGGGCAACGGTGGGTTTCCGAGACGCATTTGCAATTTAAAACATGGTTTGGTATAATGAAAATGTAAAGCAGTGGTTTTATTTTATTCAGTGTGGCAGGTTCAGATTCCCAGAGAAGCTCCACTTGAGCAATCAGTCCATTAATAATTGAATTTTGTTCAGGAGCTGTGCGTGTTTGTGTATGTGAGTATATGAGCGCGAGCATACGCGCGTGTACATGTGTGTATTATGAGCATGTGAAAGTGCAATGCGACAGACCTCTCTTGTCTTTCCAGCTGCTGACCTTAATATGAAGCAGCCAATTAAAGATCTTTATTTAATTGCCGGGCGACTCGTCCTCACTACACACCGCCATGCTCTGCCAATGCCTGGCACTGTGGCACTAGTGCGGGGCCAGGGACACACACTTGCACACAGGCATACTGTATGCGCGCACATAAAGAACACATACTCTTGTAGACACATGAATACACTAATGCAAGAATTTCCTTGATGATAATTCCCAGAGGGAAAATGCCTTGTTCTAGCTGGACTATTTTAAGTCCTACAGTAGGAAACAATAATATTTTGCTTTGATATCAGCAACCAAAATTGCAATTGTGTACAAAAGTGTGCACATCTACATATATTAACACTTAAACTACACATATATACAGTAACTATCAAGAGCTGTGCAGAGAAATGTCAATTTTCTCATCTTTAGCCCTAGTTTGTCCTTCATCGCACTCTCTTCATTGACTACTCTTTTTCTCTCCAGGCCCTAACTTTTCTCCATCCCTCCTCTCAGCCCTAAATCGGGTCTCTCTTGTCTCCCTCTCTTCTCCATCTCTGTCTCCATCTCGGCATCTCTCTCGCTCTCCCTCTCCCTCTCCCTGGCTGTCAGAGAGAATCAGATCAGTAGTTAGATCCATGGCCGAGGCCAAGCCGGCCTCTCCGCTCTCAGCACTCTACCACAACACATCATTACAGCTGACAGCAGGAGTTCACAACACACCATACGCACACACATTCAAATGCAAGTGTAGATACACACAGTCGTGTTTATGTGCATGCTCTTCTTCGCTCTATCACTCTGATATGCAAATGCACACACAAACCCACTGTTACAAAGCATGAGGCTTCTACACATTTAATACCATTTAATCACTCTGCAAAGATTGTACAACTTTTTTGCATGATTCATATTCACTAACAGCTGTTTTTTTTATTGCACAAATAGGTTTTTTTACAGATTGCCTGGACAGGTTTCATAAAACAGAGATTTAAAATGAAGGGTAGAGAAGTTGGAGGAGGAGGAGGTAAGGGGATACCACTTCCAAAACCAACAGCAGCAATATGCCAGCACTGGCGGGCAGAGTTAGCCTCTGTATAACACTTCCAAAGAGAGGGATAGTCCCTCTTACAAGCCGTAAGGGCCAACTGGTATGTGTGTATCTGAATGTGTACGCATGTGTGGGTAGATATGTTTTTAAGCCAGGCTGGGGACTTTAGAGCTCCTACTAAAGTGGAGTTTACACACACACACACACACACACACACACACACACACACACACAGACACACAACAGTGTAGAATACACCTGAGACTATACAGTACACATTCACCATGTCAAACAACAAATCTAACACTCTGCCCACTTTGATTGGCTACCAGAAAACAAGACAGTGGGTGGGGTGTACGATGGTTAAGCCTGGGGGGGCTGGGTGGTTGAGTGTCTGTGGGAGGGGAGTTACTGATTTGGGATATGGTGCCCAAAAAAAGTGCCCACTTCCCTCCCCTTCGGTGAGATGACAGGAGGAGAGTAGAGGGAAAAACAAAACACACTAATCTTCTGGCTTCGCAGGAAGCCACAAAGCATCATTTACACAGCAGAGTTAACAGAAGAGCACCAGGCTTCCTGATTTGCAGCAAGCAGCCTTGTTCTAGATAGAGATATTCAGACTGTCAGTATAAACTGCTTCTGTTTTCGTTTTGCATTTATTTCAATGCCAGACTCAGGGCATAAATTTTTCATCACCTGCTAAGCTATGAATAAAAGATTAAAAAAGGAACTGAGAGGGGAGTGGAGGGAAAGGAGGGAGGGACATAGGGAGAGAAAGAGAAGGAGAGAGAGGGAGAAGAAGAAGGAGAGGTACAAAAAAGTCCTAACAGATGTGGCGCATGCAGTGCAACGTGCGAGCACTGTGTGTATAGTGAGAAGGTCTTTCTCTTCCCTTCCTCTTTGCCCCCACCTGTCCAACTCCCCCTACCACCACCATCCCAATATACCTCTAGAAAGAGAGCAGTGGCTGCGGTGCAGGGTAGAGATACTATAATGAGCAGAAGGCAGAGGAGCATCTCACCTTGGCTTTTTATAGGATTACCTGAGAGGTGAACTCTCTGCTCTGTGAGAGGATTCATCAGTGCATCCTCTCTCTCTCTCCCTCAATCACTCTGTCTTGCTCTGTCTCTCTGCCCTCAGCGGTCTTTGACAGGCAGGGTGAGAGTGAGATGTCGAAGAGCAGCCAGAAAATTCTCAGCAATACAGTGCTGACAGGTTCAGGTGTGGGTTAAAGAAGGGAGAAAAAGAGAAGGATGGAGAAAAGTATGAGGAAATGCATGGATAAGGAAAGAATGCATCTCACCCTCTAACTCGCTCTTTTTCTCTGGAGTTTATGAAGCTGTATATTCTACCTCATAAGAAATAGAATGGTTAAATCTGTACCATTACCCCCTCTCCAATCAGCTGCTTGTTTTTTTCAGTTTTAGCTACAGATAATAAACATATCTTTTCTAACATGGCTTAACAAAATGTATATAATTTTTTAAAATAATTATAATTATATTATAATTTTATAAATATATCTTAGAATTATATTTTTATATTTATATTTTGGTATTTGGTATGGTCTGAGAGGGGTAAAAATTATTCTCACACAAGACAGCTGAATTTTTTTTTTAATCGCTGTACATAGATGAGCACATCAGCCCCACAGTCATACAGTATACAATCATATGACTTTGTCGCAACATTAGTTTCAACTTTTAGTTTTAGTTTGCAGTTTTTTTATTTTATATATATTATTTTGTACTCATGTCTGTTCAAAATGAACTCTGAACCTTAACATTTAAAAATGTATGCTATAACTGTCCTGAAGAGAAAAAAAGAACAGCCACCAGCTATGTGTGCTTGCAAGCACACACGGTTCCATGTATGTAACTCATGCAGAAACACACACAGTATTAGAAGTACACATTTACAGTATTGTATATACAAAAAGCTAGAAGGCTGTATTGCATATGTGTGTAGGATGGTTAGATGTAATATATCCCACGAGAACATATGTTCCGTGTAGCAATTTAAAATAATTAGTGTGAGACCTAGACATCAGCTTTACATTTGTGCATCTAAATAAGGCTGTGTGTGTGTGTTTATTTGTCTAACCTGCATTTTAGTGTTACCTACTGGATACTATGTAGGGGACTGACCAAACTGTCTCTGAAAGCCTCCACAAAGCTTATGCTTTATGCTACTGTAAACACTGTAAGGGTCTTAATCCTAATACTGAAAGAAAGGTGCATGTAGAGCCACAGTCTTCACAAACAATGTGTTGTTTTGTGTGTATGATGACTGTCATAGTTCCCAAAATATATCATTGTCAAAATATAAATGAAAGTCAAAATACTGCTTAGTTTTAAATATAGGTGCAGTTTTATAGATCTCAGGTAAAGCATTCCAAAAAGAAAGGTCCACAGTAACTAAATGCACTTTTACCAGTTCCTGATCTTATTCTGGGTACCGTGAGAAATCCATTTTCTGGGGACCTGAGAGGTCTAACAGGGCTCTAGTTAGTAAGCAAGTCAGAAAAACTTCACTACAGTCTCAGACTAAAAGCAGTAAGTCCTTCCTCCGACACCATCTCCACTCAGTAAGAAATAAGGGTGAAGGCCATGCCAGGAGGAGTTGGCATGAACCTGTCGCCCTACCATTCGTGCTTCCTCCTTCTGCCAGCCTGCTTAATCAAATTACCCCCCTCACAAATGCACATGCGAGCCCATTTCTCAATCAGCTTCCCTCTACGCTCCCTCCTCCTGTTCCTTCTTCTTCTCCTCTCCTAAACCTTGCTCCATTTGTTCTCTTTATCTGCCAGCATTTTTTGTTTTTGTGCATGTGTGACTTCGCTTGCGTCCATGTGCTTGTGAGTGTGAACAGTACGACACATCACGAGTAAAACAATGGCTGAGGCTGCTGTTTCATCTTAATTAAATTTCCCTCCTCTTTTCTGCTTCCTTCCTGTGTACCCACTTGCCCACGCTCCAAATGTCAACAGGATTTGGGCACATGGAGTGGCATCTGGTGCCACATCACCCAACGCACATGGATACAAAAAACCTCACAGCATGCCGAGTTAACCTGGAGCGCTGCCAAGCCAGCAGCTACTCGCTACCTAAGTGCCACAGTGCTAGTCAAGTGCCCGTTCGGCTGTGCGCCCACCCGCATCACTGCATCGCTCACACACATACACACACTGGCACTTTCAACCCCCAATGGCACAAGGCGATGACAGGGAAACAGAAGGGCCTTGCCTTGCTGAAGCAGCCCCTGCCCCCAGCACATACTGTACAGATCCTTACCTAACTCCAGCCCCATAATGTGTCTCCATACTTTTACTCGCAGTCTCTTAGTGTGGGCTTCAAGCAAATATAAGATATGAGATATAAGCTCGCCATGTTTCCTCTTCACACAGTCCTCACTACAACACTAACTGTAAAATATACACATAGTGATGGAATCACTTACAAAGTTACTCAGACAGAGCTCTTCTTTAATATGTCTGTACGATCTCGGCCTCCAAACTACAGTCATTACTGAAGATTGGGCATTTTGGCTGCAAAATGCTCAAAAACACATAAGCATGCCTTCAAAAACACACACCAACACTACTACTGCTACACAACCACTGATTAAACCAAAGGGCAACAAAGAGAGATCATGTACGTATGAAAGAGAGTACGAGAGAAAGAGTAATGTAGACGGAGAAAAAAAAAAACATACAAAAGGTAACAGACAGTGGCTAACTTGACGTGCATGTACTTTTTCTATGGGGATAAGGAAGAAAGTGAAGGACAGCACCCACAAGTAGAAGAAAAGAAGAAAAATAAATTAATTGATTTGGTCAGTAATATTCCTTTTTTTTAATACCAAAAGAAAATATTAAATTCAACAACCCCATTTTCTTTCACTTCTCAGACTTTCTCAGTTTTCATGCAGATTGAAGTTGACTCTCAATTACAGTCCATCTCAGAGTATAGATGACAGCGTGAAGCAGGTCCAAATAAAACACATCAGGCTTTTCAAATAGGCTGGTTCAGGACCACTGAGCAGCCAACAGTGCCAGCCAGCTCGCCAGCCAACCAATTCAACATACATCCATGGCTTTGTGCAGGAGTTCAAGAAAGCTAGCCATGCAGCCTGAGTCTAACATATGTTCTATTCCAGTCCGTGTCACTCTTCATTTGCCTGTTCTTCTTCCTTGGTTTAGGCGGCTCTCTCATTTCTCGAGTCTGTAATTTTCCTAACAATACGGCTCCCCTCTATCTCTCTTTCCAAATCATTTCCTCTCCATGATCTAGCAATGCTCGACAGTTTAAAGTTAGATTTTTTTTGTCAAGTTTCCAACGTGTGACCACCTTTTCTACTATGTCTAAATGCTAGGCAATCTAGTATTTTACCTTTTTACCTTACATTTTTATCAAAAAGACTACAAAAGAGCATCAGATCCTAGCTTGTTTGTCAACTTAAAATTGACTTATTTGATTTAGTTTTAACATTGTGCACATGAAAACAGATGCAGTAATGCAAACAGAGAGGCAGATAGAAATAGAACCTGGTAGCTGAAAGGAACGAGCTAAACAGAAAATCTATTGACTTGTTTGTGGAGGAGATGCCCACTGCTATTTGTTTGGTACTTGTCTTTCTATTGACTGAGATAATCAGAGAGTGATCATCTGATGTAGGAAAACACACAACCTCATTCTGTGCCTGCCAGCTAAGATGTAAACACATAGAAAGCAACAGCACAGCTTTTCAGCTCCACGTGAAGTGATGCATTGTGTGTTTATTGTATCAGACACACATTGTACTTCTGCATAATTTCAAGTGCACGTACAATATGTTAATGATAGAAGACTGGTAGTGGCAGTGGCAAGTGCGTGTGTGAGAATGCGGAGTTATACACGTGCAGGTGTGTATGTTTTTGCTCCTCCTGTAAGACTCGAGAGTGTGACCTGCACATATGTGAGTGAGACTGTCTGGATCTGGGTAGCCACTCATACACCAAAGAAAAAATATAATATATTTTTATATATATTTGATAAAAATATCAACTGCTTTGCCAGCTTAGTGTAGTCAGGACTGGCTGAGGGGTAAGAGAAAGTTCATTAAGAGATTTCAAGCCACCTGAAGTTCATTTGTCTCCCTAAAGCATCAAAAAATGATAATAAGGATGAGGGAGGAGGGAAATGGCAACAGTGAGTCACATCTTTGTTTTTTCTCTGTTTAACAATTCTCTCTTTTAAATATCAATGCCTTTTCATCCTTATCTTTTTTTTTTTTTTTTTTTTTTTTAACTTCTTTTTCATCCTTATCCGCTACGTGTCTTAAAATTTCAATATGGAAAACTTTTTAATGCATTCCACTGTCAAGGTTTATGCAGGGCAAACTGGTTTCCTCGTACAATGGTCAGTAGAATAGAAAAGGCGAATAAAATTACTTCTGAAAAAGTATTCCTTTATTATTCAAACAACTGGCCACTTTCTTATTGCTGTCCAATAAGTGCATGATGTATTACAGGATTTTAAGATAAATATTTCTAGATTTTACTTTTGGTCAGTTTACACACATATACATATTGATATTATTAGATTGCAAACCTAAAACAAACCCAAAACAAAAGCATTTTTAAGAAACAATGTAAGAGGGTTTCAAAATTTGACGTAGTCCTTTCTGCTTCTAGCAGTTACATAATTAATGAGGTTTAATAGCCATTTAGTTTCCGTTCCTGGCTTTCCACACTCAATGTGCTTTTGTACCTGTGTGTGCACTCCTCAATGCCTTACACACAAGCAGAGCTAAGGCTAATAAATATGTTCTTCTAATCCTGTTGCTGGTGTCATCCAAGTGTCACTCTTGGACATAAGGCAGGGTGATAGTGGTCCACCCCTTGCAGTGTGCATGTGTGTGTGCTTAATTTGACTTTGCATGGATGAATGCATGATTGTGACTTTATGTTGAGTGCATGTGAATGTGTCTTTATGTGTGTGTATGTATATATACTACACTGTGTGGTGTGCACGTCTGTGGGACTGATTAAGACACACTCTTCTCTGGTGTGGTGGGACACCTGGTCTTAGTGGGAAAATGGGCTGTGGGCCACCAGGCCAAGAGGGTAGGGAAAGAAAAGAAAGCAGGGGGAGGTTGGAGGGAGGCAAGGTGAACTACAGGGAAACACTGTCATCCACTTCCGCACCAAAAGAACTTTTAATTTAGCCACAGTCAGATTAGACAAAGGCACATGGCATAGGTGGAGAGACACATTGCTGCCAAGCTATTAGGTAACACTGACTGGGCAAAGTGACAACACACATATAGATGTGTATTATATGAACACTTAATGACAAAGATAGAGTTCATAAAGTCTTTTTGTGTGACTTAAGTATATGATCGCAAATCATTCCATATTTCACTTAATTTTTTTGTAGTTATAATGTAAAATGTAAAAAGCTGCTTGGTGGTATGACACATGGTACACAAAGGCACAACAAAGTTGTGTGACAAATAGGCATTACATTACCTAAATCACACACAACATTCAGTTATTCCAACCATACTTAAAAACATATCTATGAAACAACAAAATAAATGAATTTACAGAGGACACTAACACTAGCTTAACATAAAGTCATTGCACCACTGCTGCCCATATTAGATTTGTGTAACAAATCACTTTACATGCGGATCACTTTGTCACTTTTTTGACTCTGAGAAAGTGTTTATTATTATTAGACGTTTCTTACACCACTCTAAGATGTAATTTGACTAAGACAACCACCATGAGGCCTTACCATAACTGCCGCAGTAAGTCGTGTGCTGCTGGAATCTGGTTATCAATTGCATTCATGTTAGTGTGTGAATGGAAGCTGCAGATTTGTGACACAGACATATAATCCAGATGCATGAGGTTTATAGAAGCATGCATGCGCGTACAAACACACACACATACATACGCATACACACACACACACACACACATATCTACAGCAAACATAAAAAAGCCAGAGGCAGCTTGCAAGGATGAAGTAACAAAGCTAAGCAGGAATGGCAGTTTTCTTGGTGTCTGCTTAAACTTAAAGTAATTGCTGCATGTCTGTCATTGCCAACGAAGGCAAAGAAAATGTCTTCCTCAGCTGCTCCCTGCCTGTTTTGTTCACTGCACTTGTGTAAAGTGGGAGAAAATAAGTGTCATTCAATGAATGCAGCTATTCATCCCATGACAGCTTCATATCTGTGAGTTGGGGGGAGGCCACCCCAAAATCCTCTTTTATACTGGTAACGCCTTTGACAGGGTGTTAAAAAGAGGCTCCACCTCTTTGTCCAAGCTTGGGTAAGCACACACATGTATATAGACATGCGCACACACCTACGTCCCACTCTAATAAGTTTTTACACACCCACTCAACAATGCGCAAGGACTACCATTCACACACACACACACACACACACACACACACAGACAAATGCACAGAGAGAGCACTGAAGGGTGTCTGTGCTGAGTGAATACATGCCCCTTTTAACCCTGCTCAGCAAGTGTCCCTGCGTTAATACAGCTGATCATATGGCTGAAAGACAGACAGAAGGAGAGAGACAGAGAGCGACGAGACCGAAACAGAGATGCTGCTGAAGAGTCGAGAGAAGAATAGAAGGACTTTCTAATATTCTTACAACTATACCTGTCTGTCTGTCAATGACCGACCCTGTCTCACACTCTTAAGCTCCATCACCCTCACTTTCATATGCAGCAGGCAAATAGGTCAGTTGCCATGGTAACAACTGAAGGGCATAGGATCTTTGAGTCTATTAAAAAAAGTAGGGGAAGTCATCCCCACTCATTTAACTGAACAGTGTAGTGAAAAAGTGTGGGATGGGTTGTACTGGGTCGGGTGGGATAGATGACTGTGATAACAGACACATGAATAAGTGTCAGACTGTCCTCTCTAGATGAATGATATGTTTACATCCAAGTGGCAAAACCCTCTATCAGGAGTAATTATGACAGTGGCTCAAGTTAAAGTAAATTACAGTGCATAAAGGTTAACATGAAGAGGGGATCAGCGATAGACATGGTAGCTACACCATTATCATTGAGTTCCCCTTTGAAAATCCATGAAGTAATCAAAATCAAATAAAAGTCAAAAAATCCTAATCTTATTGATGTTAGGTTAAAATGCTTGTCTGCATCATTCGATAGGGCATGGATGAATTATGTATTTTGTTGTTTAATTTGGAGAGCTTGTATTGTGTGTGTAGTAACGCTACATATAATGACTTTGTGGAAGCCAAGTGTAGAAAGTCGCAAGATAAATTGTTAGTAAGGGTGAGCAAATGTATAATTCAGTAGTTCTATAAAAGTGCTTTATTTGCCCCTAAAAACATAAAACCTAGCAAATTTAGACGACGTCATCTTAACTTTTCTTTTATAAGAAAATTACACTACTCACTGGTTCTGGTTGTTTGAAGAAAAGAAATGTGAGATGAATCATAGTTCATTTCAGTGAACTAGATCTTTGTACTGTTCTTTTACTGTTATTTGACAATATAATTAAATGTTTCTTTGTATCTACAGCAGAGTTGTACCCATGACAATCACTGTATATATTCTATGTTAAGAGAACTGTTTAACCCTAAGAATTATGATCTTTTGACCTCCCCAAGAGCCTGTAATCCTCTTGACCACTATCCTTTCCTGTACTGCAGAGACAGGCCTGCTGATGGTGCACTCCCTTGAATATTTCAATAATCAATGAAATATTTATACGCAGTACTGAGATGATAAGTAGAGGATGTAGGGGGTACGGCTTGAGTGAACAAGTGACGGGGGAAAGGTTGCTAGTTGGGCTACAAAAGGGACACAAAACAAGAGAGAGTTAGTGAGTCTTGTAATGTGAGTCTAACCCGTTATTAATATAAACCACGTAATAATTAATTCAACTTAATATTTAAGAAATCACACGATAACATGTTTCCAAACATGTCAGCTCTGTTCCTTGAAGCTGGGCCCACCAAATCAAAACTGCAGAGCAGCCATGACTTGTTGTTGACATCTGAGATTATTGTATATTGTACAAAGCATAGTGGCAAAGAGATTGAGAGAGAGAGTGAAAAAGAGAGAGACAGAGAGACCCCTGCGGCTCACACCCTGACGTGTATGTTACGCTCTATTAAATTAGCATGAGTCCAATATTAAAATAATAACATTTACCTCCACAATAAATGCTCTGGGTTCCAAAATCAATACCTCTACCCTATAATGCCAAAGTATCATTACAAATAATAAGAGCAAAGTTGTTGCATTATATTGAGCATTAAAAACCTCAGAAGGCCATGCACATATTATAGATTAAATAATTTCATTTGAAATGTCACAGATTCCCATAAGAGTTAATAGAGTTACACTGTTAATGTGATTTTTTTTTTTTTGTTTGATGACAAAGAAGACAAACGTCAACACAGTGATAATGATAATGTAATAAAAAGAAAATACTTAATATTCTTACACAAGTATAGTCTCTGTAAACAAATATACATTAGTAAAATATATCACTTCAAATTTAACATTTAGGAGTAAAAAGCGGAAATCCAAGGCGAACTTGCTAAGTAAAGGTTCACCTTGTGTTTAATTGCTTGATTGAAACATCCCTCATCAGAGCACAATTACAGTAACTACGGTACTAAAGACTCATATCTCTTTGCATCAACAAAGCAACCCTATTAGTGTACACTCAAAAAAAACCTACTCCACACACCAAATCTGGAAAAAAAAAATCATTGATTGAGGCACACAAATGAATTAGTGAACCTAAATAAAAAGGGCTTAAAACGTTGGAGTGGAGTGATGATTGTATCATCTTTGAGTTGATAGAGTCGAGCCTAAAGGTGAGAACAGAATGACAGTGAACTATACAGCTGAATTGTGAAGGCCCCTGTCATGCTGTCTATGGCCCCTTTAGATGAGCCACTCTCAAGGTACTCCGTCTCCATTCAGAGCATGAATCAATGGCTCCTGATTAGATTTCGGGGGGTTACTATGCTGTTTTTGTTTGTTGTGACATCTTCCCTCGCTTTGTGAGGTTTCTGTGCTCCTGCCTGACAAAGGCACCACCTCCTCCAATGGAGCAAAAGAGAAATGGGGAGACAGGAATTGGGGGAAGGGGATCGTTGAGAGGGACTGTCAAGGCTGTTTCTTATCGTTTCTTGTTGTGTTGCGTTCCGTTGTACGCAGGTGTAAGCATTCGTGTTTGAATATATACATTTTCGTGTGTTTGTGATGTATGTGATGGCATAAAGCATTTTCAGGAAGAGAACTCAATGAGCACATATAAATTTTTCTCTTTATGTCTATTCATGGATGTTCGTACCACTATTAGTCCTTATTTTGTTCCTGCCTCTCCACTCCATTCAGCTGAGGAATTGGGAAATGAAAGCAGAACATGACAGAAAAGGAAGGCATTTGCAAGTGACGAAGGTTCCAAAGTTTCCGAGTATTCATTATACAAGACAATTTAGGTCACAATGACATCCTGTCTTGTCTTCGATGACCACTTCAAATGGTGAAAGTTTCAACTGGAAACTAAGTAGAATGAAAGCAGCTCACATGCCACACTCCTCACTTCTCTGCATGAGTCACAAAACTACTATGCTCTCCAGCCTGTATTACGCTGCAAAATCTTCAGTAAAGGAAATTTTTAGTGAGAAATGTTCACCAGAAGCTGTTTGAGGAAATATATCCCACTGCATTCCAGGCAAGCCAAGGCCAAGCTTCACAGCCATCACAAGTAAACTGCCTATGTGATAAGGGGCTGAAAGAATCCGATAAGCCCTAAATCTAAACAGGGCCAAAGCATCTGCCTTAATAATAAATGTGCCATGCTAAAAGGTTACTTGAACTGCCGAATTCAAATTTAATTGAGGCTGCATGTTGAATAATTAATCTTTTTCCCAGGGAACACAAGGCACACTGGACAAGCCAATGTTGAGAGCCCAGAGAAACACAGAGAGGAAAGAAGTAGAGGGAGAAAAACAGAGGCAAAGATGGAAGGAAAACATAAAGGAGTGCTGTGCCAGCCCACACCACACCATCCCATGAACCCTGCCAGAGAGCGACCCACTATACAACACAGTCAGGGCATGATGTCATCTGCCACATCATCACCCCGGTAACCAGTCAACATGTGCGTGTTTGTGTGCAGAAAAGAATAAAGAAATCGACCTTTCAACAACTGAGCTTAAATGAGTGTGAAAAAGGGCAAAGGCAAAAAAAAAGTGATGAATCAAAGCATTATCAGAAAAACCACATGAGATGATGGTTGGGATTTTTGTTGTTAATTTTTCTGTAGTTGGGGTACAAAGCTAATATAAAGAGGAGTGTTTAATGCCTGCCTTTAATGTTCATATCAGTTTGCCCCCCTCTCATTCTCCTCTTCTCACTCTGTAGGTATTTCAGTTGGAGGTGTCTCCTTAGATCTGTGCCTTTTAATGCTGACTACCACAAATCTTTTGAGGCCGACTACAAAAGCAAGCTGGCAGTAAACTTTTCCCCCTGAAGCAAAAAGACGAGAGTGATGTTTGGGATAGTGCCACTCTGGGGAATCTCCTCTCCAACACTGGTTGATCTGAAAGTGCCGCTGCTCCTCTTCTGCCCTGACTGGCCTCCAAACACTCACACCTGCACCAGAAAACGCATTTGTGTATGTTTGCCATGGCTACATGCAACTCATGTAGTTCAATCCATAGCGTTCACAGCGTATTGCATGTCTAAATATAATTGTGCATAATCATAGTTGTTTTGTTGCAATTGTGCGATCAGGCTGCACTGCACAGCAGTCCTAATCGTCAAGTTTTTTTTCCCTCTTTCTTCCTCCCATCAGCCCTCTCTGGGCATAAGGCAGTTCCCCTCCATTGTTGATCTGACTACATTGCTGAGGTGGCAGATTGTGGCGAAGAGATGCTTCTGTCAGGAACGTGCTTATCCTCTCGCTCTAGCCACCCTCTTATACATAAAATATCAAACATCTGAGGGACAATATGCTGACCTGCTGTGACCTCCACACGTGCGTACGTACACAAAAGGGACACACTCAACCACGAGCATGGATAGGCGCGCGCACACACACACACACACGTAGTGTGTAAGACAGAGACACACACACACGTGCACAGATGAATGCTGGCATACAGTGACACACACACACACACACACACACACACACAAACGCTCAGAGTCGGCTATGAAAGTCGTCTCACATCCCCCACTCGTACGTGCCTTGACTTTTTTTCCATCACCACCGCATCCCTCAGATGATGTATTTGCGACATCTGGCGGTGCTCGCTATATTCATGGGTACTGAGATACAAGGTGGGGGGGGGGGAGAGCAAGAGAGAGAGAGAGAGAGAGAGAGAGAGAAGAGGAAAAAGAGTCATGGTTGCCTGAGATGGTAGAATGACTGAGAGAAAGCAGAAAAAAGAGTGGGCTAGAGTAAGGGAAAGGACCCCTAATCTGGGGGACACAGACGGACGGATTCATTGGCAAATAAACTATGAGTTGTTCACCATAAAGCTGCAAGCACCTCAAATTCCACAGCAAAATCCTTGAGTACCCCCTAGTGGGCACCAAGCAGTAATCTGGCCCTTTTGGTGCTGTGGGGGTGTGGGGGTGCTGCAGTGGGCTTCCATGAATCCATAGGGGTCAGAGGTCAGCCTTCTTGAGTTGCAGTGACATCATGACAATGGGACACTTCTAGAGCCTCAGAAACACAAGCTGATCCATTCTGCCGAGGCTAAGGCACCAGGCCCCTCTTTTCCCACACATTCACACCCTCTGCCAGACAGAAAGAGAGGGAGCAAGAGAGAGAGCAGAGGGGTGAATGTGTAGGCCTCACCCCCAGCACCCCCACCCTTCTACCCCCATCTCGCTTTCTTTCTTTCCCTCTTTCTTTCAGGGGCTAGATTAAAAGAGATGGCTTAATTAGTCTAATTATCTACCCTTACCCTCTGCCTGCTTCCTCCCCCTCTTTCTTCTCTCTCTCCCTTCCCTTATATCTCAGTGTGTGATACTAATTAGTTGATGTGAATTGTATCTACTATACAAATAGACAGTGCAATTATGTGAAAAATATATATTTCTGCCTTTTATAACATTACACAGTGTGTACACGAGTATGAAGTTGAAATGCTTATTTTCCCCATTGAGGTAGTACAAAAGTAATCCAGCAGTGCAACTGTCTTTGTTGAGAACCAATCAACACTATGATACCATGACTGATGATATTCACCACACATTATCAAATTGCTCAGATAATTGCAAGACATAAGAGGAAAGCCTGGTGTAAATGCTCTAAGCACTGAACAGCACCATCAAATAAACGTACAACAATACTGCAGTCTCAACATTACAACCCCATTTGATTTATCACTAACTGTATTAGCTCAACAATAAACAATGCATGTTCATTTGCTTTATGTAATAACACTGCAATCTCCGAGTGCGAGTATGTTTGTATGTAAGCTTGCACATATGCATGCACGTTACATAAGCAGAATCACATTAATGAGATCATACACTGGTGCTGAAAGTGGTAATTAGTTGCCAGGCTCAGGGTGAGGAAACTAGGCAAGGATCCTAGTGACTTCAACCATTGTTTCCTAATCCCCTCCACACATTCATAATTCATTCCATCATGGACAGTGATGATACAGCGGTGCACGCTTTGTCTCTTTTTCTTTCTCTCTGTTTGGTGAGATGACGGTTGTCTTTTTTTTTTCCCCCCGTCTCTCTTTCCTTCTAACTGTGAGGTTGCACAGCGACCATAATAAAATGTGCAAGTGAGGGATGTTCGCCTCGGGACCCAGCTGTCGGGGGACTTTGACAGCTTCATTTGTGGTGTCGGTCTTTGATCCTTCCTGTCACTGATATCCAACGCCACTAAACATACATTTGCCCCCAACCCAAATAAATAAATAAATAAGTAGTGAACTGTGCAGCGTACAGCCAAGCGAGGCAAGGTTTTCAAGCTACTTGGCTGTTTTTTTACATCTGCTGTGAACTAGCTGGGTTCCACCCCCTTTGCTCTCCCTCCACTGCAGCGATACATCGACACCCCCAGGGCTGATCCCTTTGTAAATGCTCTCTGACACACACACATACACAAACACAGGAATAACAGCAGATTCACTCCCAACACTAACTCCCCTTGTATATAATGTATATCCCTAAAGTGCACATTACTGCGTGGAAGAAAGTAAGAAATGCAGATATGTCTGGTATAAAATATGGGTTAAGTCATGATGTAGAGAAAAAAAATAGCAGGAGGGAGAGCTGGAGGGGGACTGATTATGATCGGTACTGTCAGGTTTGAGATGCTGAGATGACAGAGATATCAGCTATATCTGCTCTCAGTGATACAGATACAGAGAGACAGCTATCAGCCCACACTGGCCTCCTACAGCATGGACACAGCCACCTCAAGAGGTAGTGATGAGCCACCAGCATCCAATGCTATACATTACTGTGCATCACATTATATGTTGTATATTCAGAAATGGATTTTTAAGAAATAAAGTACCACAATTTTAACTTTGTATATTTTGTTATATCTTATTAAATGTATATTTATGTTTCCCCATTAAAAGCCCCCATTTTAGGAATGGACGGCAGAAAACACTAGCTTAAGGATAGTATCAAACACAAGCATACTTTTGCATCCACAGTCAAAGACAAATATTCAAGTATCAGAATTTTGTCAGTGTACAGTAATGTGTTTTAATAGTTGATAATGATCAACAACAGGACAATCTCTGTCTATAACGTTCAGTTGTGGTTTTGTATTTCCACTTTTGTCGGTGGTAAACCAGTCAGACAAAAAGCCAACAATCGTGTCTTAAAAATTACATTTTCCCTGTAAAACTGCCACAGCAAATATGTTTTTAAAGAAGTGTTGTGCCACCTGCATTACATTTAATCAACATAATGAGAAAACGGGGGTAATAACATTTTCTGCCCTACTGCACATTTGCAAAACATTACCCGACAACATATTTTTATTTCCTCTCCTATTATACCGTACATTGGCACAACCAAAAGCATGATGGAACTTCGTTATTGTTTATGTTTTTTTAAGGTTGGGAGAAAGTCACGATCTTCATTTGAAGCCCCAACATGCGGCATTTTTTAAAATAACAGTTTAACAATCTTTTTGAAGGTACACTGATTTGCAATAAGGCAAATGACACCTCTGTTACTGTCACTGCATACCTGGATAATCTGGATCTGGATCATCTTTATAACAAGGTTATACATTGCGGTAAATATGCAATGTTAGTTAGAGTTTGCACATTCATTCCACAGAAACATGCTAAGCTAATGAAGTTTATGAAAGGGTAGGGCTTCCAAGACAGCTCCAGTGAAAGAGAGAAGGAGAATAGTGTGGCTCAACGTTTACTCTCTGGTCTTTTTTCTTTACGATCTAAGAGAGAGGGCGTGTGCACAATGACAAGATGGAGAAGAGCAAAAAGGGACTCACATGAGGATGAGGAGTTGATGCACCTTTAAACTTCCACTCCTTTGTCAGATGTGTGTACAGTAAGTATTGAAAAGAGAGCCAGTGGAAGGTTATATGGAAAGTACTGGGAGAGGTGCACTTCAAGAGGGTGAGCTGGAAGGAGGGTAAAACCTCCAACACCTAGACTACTTTATGTGTAATAAACAGAGAATGGTAAGAATAGTGGAAAACAGAAAGACTGCAGAGTGAGGCTAACCTTGAGAGCAGTGAGGGGCAGAGGGAAGGTCTACCACACAGTGATAAGAAGGGCTCTTTTAAAGGGCTTGAGAAAGGGTACTCAGACAGGAGGGTTGGCAGGCTGACTGATTGCAAAGCTCAGTCCAAGGGTCACACACAAACTCGGTGAGGGCAGAGATACTGGACACACATATATCCATACACATACCAGGCTGACCAAGCCTACCCACCCAGCCACAAAACCTGTACATTCCAACACACATAACATGTGCAGCTTGTCATCATTACAAGTCAAACTAAAGAAAGAAGAGAAGATAGATTACAAGATGGATTACAAAACAGATGGACTGATAGGAGGCTAGATAGGAAGAGACAGGATGAGGAGCTGTGACAGTAATCTAAATGTCCCTAACTATGATTGTCATTGGCATTCTTATAGACTGGCATGTAGCAGTACAATATGTCAAATAATACCACTAACCGTTCAGTCTGCTGTAAAGGGTAGACCTGTTTCCATAATGTCATAGGAAAGAAAAGCATCTAAAAAAGATGCTTCCAGCAAGCCTAGGTCCTGCATCCAGAAAATCCATCAAGATCACTAAATGTCTCCAGTGACAAATTCAATCAAACAGACTGCTCTTAACAGCCATGACAAAGCAACGATACAGAGAAAAAAAAAAGATGTATGTTTTTTGCATGAAAATGAAGGAGAGGAAGAACTGATGCCTGCAAAGGCAATTCACCTCAAAAGAAAAATTCCAATGCTTTGCCTTTTATGTTTAAATTTTTTTCTTTGCTTTCTTCCCTTTTTCTTTGTCTTCTGTCAAAAACAACTTGGGCTAACATTGCAAGCTGTCACATCAAGGCCATCCCCTGCATCTTACAAAGGGGAGAATTCTGCAGTTGGATGGAGCCGCAAAGCTCTCAGACACCCAACCATCGTTTACACACATGAGGTGTAAAGACTGAGGAAAAAAGCCTTTTTCTATTTGAACCGGGGTTTGTGCCCCGAAGACAAACCCATTACAGCACAGTGAAGGAAGTTTTCCATGCAATAACTGAACAAACAGATATGGTTGAAATGCTCAAGGGAGTAGGAGATTTCAACCTTTTAAGCTATTTAAAGACAATGTAAAATGTTAGCTGCTCAGGGTTTTTTTCGGTATTTTATTTTTCTTCATAAAATGATGCAGTCATTTGATCATTATTCATCAGATACAGAACGTAAGAATGCTTGTTTATCTGTCAACTCAGAACATACAGCAGGTAACATAGCTACAATGTAGCTGCAACATGATCACAACCCAGTGCTATAACAGAGTCTTTAATCATGTCTGAGTGGACACACACACACACACAAACACACACGCTTTCAACATCAGCAAATGCTTTCAACCATCAACATCATAGACACCAGATAAGTGTGCCCCCTCTTTTGCAACAACCACTAGGGAGGTGAGAGGCCTTGTAGTCAACATGCTGAAAGACTACTCGATGATCAAAGACTCAGAAAAACATGACCCATGATGGTTTCTATGCGAAGACAGGAGAAAGGGGTAGCCAGAGCAGGTAAAAGGAGAAACAGTTGAAAGAAACATACAGTAAATAGCTGCAAAGGTAGAAGTGGGGATATATTGTCACAGAAGACAGTCTACCTAGTCACTACCTTTACAGTATAAAAAAATTACAGCTGAATATCAGAATTAGATCTGATTTAAATACATAATTACAGAGGATGTATTAAGAATGTGGTTTTTGATTATTGAAAGTGAATTTCTGGTTTGCTGTGCTTCATTCAGTAGTTAAATATAGTTGGAGTTACTGTTGCAACGAAACGTATGGCTAGGATTAGCAGAGGATATTATTGATGAGCAAAATGTAAACACTGGGTGAAGTTATATTATGCAAGAGAGCCAGTCAGTTCTACATGCCAAACACATTTACTGCAAAATGGTGGAAGAATGTTTTTCTTCATTCATTTTTATGTCGTTACCAAAAAGAAACAAATAATACCTCGTCATTTATGTCAAATGACTGTTAATGCCTGTCTCCGCCTGCTGAAAATATGTGGTTTTGCATTCATATAACACTGTTTACATACATTTGAATTGAAGAATAGTAATCAACAAGCAGAATCTGAATCAGAGTCAGTAAAATCCCAAAGCCAACCATTATTGCAATCTTCTATATTTATGGGTAGGTTAGGTAGTGAAGGCATGTGAAGCCAGGAAAAACGGGCTACATGTAAGAATAAAAGAGGATACAAATAAAGAGCCAGTAGCTGCAAGACGAGAGAAGAGGCTGTCTATAGATTTGTCAAGACATGTGTCAAGACAAGTGCATCTCTGTGCTAACCTGTAATAGCACAGGTGCAGACGGGTAGGACAGGCTATTTCAATTCAGGGAACGTGTTAGTGTATGTTTGTATGTGTGTATGATTGTGGGAGATTGCATTTGTGTATTTTTGAGACAAGAGAATGAAAGGGAGAGAGAGTATGATAAAAAAAAAAGGCAAAGAAAAAGCGGAAACAAGTGTAGAGAGAACTCCTGGACAAAAGGCAGAGGTGCAGAGTGCAAAGATGACCACATTAGAATATGAATCCAGGGCTTTGGGCACTCTTGGCACTTAAAGAGCCCCCAAAGTCAAGTGTCAACTATTATGTGCCATCAGTGGTGACACAGGGTCACAGAGCAGCACGGAAGAGGTCAGCAACGGTGCTCACCCTCTCTCTCAACATGCACCATTAAACAGTCCCTCAGTGTGCAAAAAGGACTAGCTGTCATTTGGGTAGAAAATAGACTTTGCAGTGACAAGAACATCTATCCAACTTTTTCCATAGGATTTACTCGTACAAGATGAAACCCTGTCTATTCAATTAGGTGACCACAGTCAATATTTGCATAGACATATTCAGCTAATGATGGCATATTTTACATAATATGTGACATGTGTATTAAGAGCAGTAACATTACCAGATACACCTCATTTCCAATGAATATCAAACAGGTACAAATAAAACACACAGGTAAAATGCTGAATGTATAAATGCTTCAGCTGTTTGCTGCTAAACCAGCTCTGTAATTACCTGAAGGATGTTTTAATTGTCACATGTTCTACTCTTAATATTAGTCAACGCTTTAGCAGCTCTCCAAGTAAGATTGATTGGATAAATCAGTTGGAATTATGGGAAAATGGGAGGCCTGCCAATCAGTGGTGTGTGAGTTTGTGTGTTTTTAGCATGCGTGTGGCTGGGGATGTGCCAGTGCATGAGCACATGTACATGTTTGTTGAGGATGTTTGTGTACCAATGTGTCAATGTGTGTGTGTGTGTGTGAAAGTATATAGGGCTGACAGCTGGCCTTGTTCAAAAGGCTTACTGAGCATTCTGCCTGTCTGGGAAAGAAAAAGTGCACAGTCTATCTGAACAGGGATCTAAAACCTGTGTCAACAGCATAGTACAACTGGTGTAAACAGCCACTGAGTCAACATGCTATCATTCGCATACCAATGGAAAAGCAGCTGAAATATTTTAGTTTGACATGCTACAGTATTAGAGATAAAAAGATACAAAAGTCAGCTTCATTGGTCACAGGTCAAAAGAGAGACTTAATAAAGACTAACACCATGCTTCAGCAGCAGATCTGGAGAAACATAACAAAGGTTATGTTAATGCTGTGTGCACATACATGAGCATGTTTTCACGTATTTGTGAGACTCTACATAGTGGTAACATGTGTGTGTGTGCAGGTAGTGTGTGTGCTTTTTGGTGTTTGTGCATGTATGTGTATCAGATGCCAGTGTGTGTAGATGAGTATGATGCCTGTGTGTGTGTGTGTGTGTGTGTATAGACATGTGTGTCAGTCCATCAGCATGTCGGCGTCACAGCCCTTCACTAAGTCCCAGATTAACAGTGACAGGCAGAGATCCCTCTAATTATCTCTTCCTGGACCACATGCAAATGGCAAAGCTAAATGGAGAGTAGCGATTGGCTGGGGCAGCTTGGGTGCTGCCGACGGGCTAATCAGCCTGGCGACAGGATACAACCTCGTGATGTACCACCAAAACAAATTCTCACCGTCACATAGCCTCACACGCAGGAGCACTCATACAGATATATTATGTTTGGGGCGTAGAATATGAGCAAGTCACTCTGGAGGCTCAGTGTCTGGATAAAATATATAACATGATGTCTGACTGCTGACTGAAAAAGAATAACTTTTTCTGGATGGTCTACAGCTAGGCTAGATCGGTGACCACAACACTACATTTAGACAGGTAAATACACAAGATTTTAATTTGTCTATATATTGCAAGTGTTAAAATTCTCTTACTCATTCAATTATTAATAATATCAACACCACCATTAGTACTGTGTAACCGATAGCATATGCAGCACAGCTAGTCTTGACAGCACTATTGACATACAGCAGTAAACACAAATGTCACTATTAGTTTTTCAAACTGAACATTAAATTTTGCAGTGTAAGCCTTCATCACACTCATCAAACACACAAACATATTCTACAAGATAGAGGCATAACGCAGTGCCACCTCCAGAGGCTCTGAGTAAGTATGTCAGTGGAAATAAAATAGTAAGAAAAAACAAGAAGAACAGAACAAATACAAGAAGGATACAATGATGAACTGAAACAGACTGTCACAGTCTGGCTCTTGACAACGGACTGCTGCAGTCAGCTAAAAAGTCAACTCAGTAAATCAGCAGGAAACATGGCAACAGCGTCAAACAGACCATCATGTCTTCAACTGAGTACCAGTTCATCTAAACTGGTTGAATAAACGGGTTCCAGGGGCAAAATATGGAATTATTTTCTTCCCAGAACTCACAGAAACAAATACCCAGTTTACATACTAAAATGTTTAAACACAAGTACCTAAAAATCTCCAAAAGTCAAGTATAGGAACAATATTAAACAAAAGGCCACTGTGCTGTGACATTACTATGTATTTATATTTTCCATGTATAGTAGCAACTTTTGGCTTGCAATGCAGTGTAATATAAATTAATTGAGTTCAATCAATCAATCGCTTTATTGTCCCAGAGGGGAAATTGTTTGCGTAGCAGTGTAGCAGCACATGACACACAGAAAACAAGACACAGTCAACATAAAGTACATCAAGGGAAATGCTGACACTCTTGATAAGACATGGCTCAACTAGAATTTTTCAAGACACACATTTCAAGTAGGTTGCAGAAGAGATGGTATATCTCTCGCTTCACTTTGCATTACATGGACTCTTTGCTCATGTAATTAAACAAACACAGTATGGTTGTCATTTCACGACGAAAAAAAAACAGGATGGCTGCTGAAAAGAAGTGTTAAATAGGTCATGCAGTTCCTAAATTATGTCTCATTTTACATCTGTAAAAACTGGCTTGAATAGCTGTTCGTTCGATTTGTGGAGGAAAAAGTGATTGCGAGGTTTGTACACTGTAAAATCCAATTAGTTATCATTACTTAAAAAAAACATGCAAACCGATTGCACTTAAAAAAACAAGTAAAGAGAACTAGGTATTTTAAGTTGAACTAACTAGCGCTTCCTTTGTAGAGTACACTTAGACATGAGTTTAACCAACCAAAACAATCAAGTAGCATGTACTTAATAACTTACTTTAGATGTACTCTTATTAAAGACTACTCAGAATTACTATTTCAATCTACTAAATCATTGCATGTGAAATTTACTCCATATAACTGACTTAGCATTTCTAGGTTACATTTACTTCAACAGCAATCTAACTTACTTGTTAAAACCACGCAAACCGATTGCA
>JAUYWH010000027.1:9280872-9340496 GCA_034779795.1 Ctenopoma multispine | reverse complement strand
AACGTTAGCTAGCGAATGCTAACGGTTGTAGCAGTAAATACATACTTTATACATACAACATGTTAACAGATAAGCTTACTTGATAACTTACCGTTTTTATCGTCAAAAAAATAGACAAGACGGCGCAAATGTCGAGTCAGTGCCCCGGGCTTGAGACTGGTTCTCCCGGCTCAGTGAGACTGAGCGGGACAGACTGCCCTGCGCATGCGCACTTCTTCTTCAATAATGCGCAGTGGGAGTGACGTTGACTACTTGCTGTTTCTAGTGAGCTTTACTCTAAATCAAGTAATGTTCACTCTAAACAATAAGTATTTTTCACGTTTTTCACAATGCAAGTAACTACTACTACTGTTACTTCATAAATACAAGTAAGAAGTACATATTGTTGATAACTTAGTGAAGTTGACTAATTTATGTAAGTCAAGGTAGCTATTGGATTTTACAGTGTATGGTAAGGTGTGGTTGGTGAGGCTCCAACAGCACTAATGTGTCATACTCAAAAATCCTTCACTTCAACAATTTTACCCATACTGTAGACACAAGCATAGATTTCTATTGTGTGTGGAATACTGTCTTTACATTTTTACCATCAAATACCCCAGTGTATTTGAGGAACCGTGGGTCTTGCCATTTTTAATCAGGAACGGGTGGCTTTGTCTTTTGTCCCTGTTCCATCTAGCATTTCTATCCAACCTTAGAGGGATTTGCAGTAGATTATGTGGCATTTTCATTTAGCTCTGGTATTACAGAGACTCTCCAACTATTTATCCATCCAGTGTGGGTAGTTGGAGCAGTCACTGAGGTTGCTATTTTTGTAATTAAATTATCTTAAATCACATTTTTAGGAACAGAAACCTAAAGAGGTCAGGTACAGAAAGTTCATAATACACAAGGGATACCCAGATAATCCTGCTGAGAAACAAGGCTTATGGTAATTCTGTCAGTGAATATTGATTTTATTTTAACTATTGTTCACATATGGAACCAATTAAAACCTACTGACAGTGGAGATTGCAGCAGTGAAATTGTTACAATATAGTATGTGATGTACAATATCCAATAACCACAAAAACAATGGGAAACTCATTGACATGTCTCCATTCCCTGAAAGAATACATGCATAATTTACATTAATTTACATTTACTGGATGTACTCTTGAATGCTATGCAAATTACAGGTGAAAATGTCCCTAGTGTACAGAGCATATATAATAAGAGCTGAACATTCTGAGAATATATGCTTTGGCTAAACTGACTTATCAGCTTGACCAAAACAAAATCACTGTCCCTCTGTTAATGTTGATAGATCAGATGAATTTGAATGTTTTTAGGTTGTACATAAGTGCATACGGAAGGCCAATTTGGAGAAAAATATTCTTGAATTGTACTAAAACACAGAGTAAAGTCTTCTGTAATCACAGAGAACAGAGCAATGTGTAGCAGCAACTGATGTCTTGTGTCTCTACAATGGTTTGACCATGACTACTCTGAGAGAAAGATGGATTTACCTCGACCATCCAGATCAATTTTAGAGGGACAAGACAAATATTTCAGATGTATCACACTGAGGTATCATGCTGGAGGGGAGTGAAAGTAAAGAGAGACAGAGATAAATACAACAGAGGGAGAAGAGAGAGAAAGGGGAGAGAGGAAAAGTGTGGCCTGCCTGCCTGCCTGGCTGACAGTTGACTCTGTTGGATGTGACTTTCACAGTCTGCTGGCGGTTTGTGTGGAAGTCATCACATCTGTGACTGGCCGTTTGATTAATGAGCCTCTCAGCTTGTCTGTGCAGTTTGAGGAGGGGCCACGGCCTTATCCCAGGCATCACTGATTTATTCGCCTTTAGAGCAAACCTCCAAATATCACACACACTGAAATATAAGAGTGAACATCTACACACATGCAGGCAGACACATGTACGCACTCCATGATATGCATACAGTATACAGTACAAGTTGGTGCAGTGCAGATGCACACAGGCAGGCGTGGAAACAGACTCGTAGAAACAGACACAAGCTAGTCCCTCTCTGCCACCTGCTTACGGCTAATGAAAACCTCAATGTGTCAGTGCTGTCCAGGGGTAGTGAAGACAAAACACACCATGTATAACCAAGCACACAAAAGATGTATTCTGTCTCCACCAACACAAACTCCCATCCCTAGCTGTCAGTCAGCAGAGGGGACACACACAAGGGGATCAACGAGAAAAGAAAGAAGCCCTTCCTCAATGACACATCACACTCTCTTGATTTTCAAGTGACAAGTCTTTTGAATTTCTGGCCTTGCAAGATGGAGAGCCTGATGATGGCTTGAGAGATTCTAGTTTTTTTGGCAGCAGGAGCCATGAAGTGTCACTCTGGTTAACCTTGAAGCTCTTTTCTCCTGTGTTGTTTAATGCTTCCATGACTAGGGCAACCAACTTCTCAACGTGATATGGCAACATTGCCCTTTAGGTCAGAAATACTTCTAGGTACATAAATGTGCGTTAGTATGTGCATACCCTCACACAGGCATTCACATGTGCTCACACACTCACACGCATGCACACACACCCATACCACCAACAAGCACACACTCCCTCTTTCCCTGAAGCGTAAAGTAAGACCATTAATCCAGACACACTGAGATTCAGCTTCTCCCCAGGTTGATCAGTGTCCGTGGAGGAAGATGAACATTCTGACATATTTGTTTTTATTTTATTCCCTGAGAAAAAGGCTCGCCATATGGCAGCGCCCAGGAACAGATGGCGATTGCCCACTTCCTGAAAGCACAAGCGTCTATCGCCGCAATTTAAGGAGCTGCTCAAGCAAGAGAATGCTACAGACTGGCATTTTTCCACAAACTGCTATTGTTATAGACCTGAGGGTAACAGCAACAATGAGACAATGCAGAGAACATGCTTTAGTGTTCAGTACTTAACGTGTAGTTTACCATATTAAGATAACAAATCTATGTGTCAATGTTGCTAGTACGCTCTATGTGAGAAATAAAATTGTGAGTGCTTTCTCACTATGTAGCATCTATCTATCTTATTTTAAATATTCTGGTGGCCAATTTATGAAGTCTTTGAATTGCCCCAGCCTGGTTTTAGGAAACTGTACTTGGAGCAGTGGACCAGTGTTGTAGAGATAGGCATGAATGTCCTTGGTTGATATTAGGTACTTATGATGGAGTGGAAGAGCTGCCCTGTGACACATGAAGTTTCATCTCTCATACTTGGCTACCCCTTATCAACCAGGTCAGAGGACCTTCTCTGACATACAGATTCAAAGAATGCTCTAAAAAGTCACCTTGGCAGACTAAGCCTTATAGTAACTCTTAATACGTTTTTTTCAAAGATTTGGTTTGTTTCTCTTGGATGGAGGAGAAAAATTACATAGAAGACCATAGTTCATAAAAGCCTTGTAACACAGTCAGAGTAAATGAAGAGGGCAGTATTGCTGATATTAATTCCAAACTACAATATATTGTGTTGCTTTTGACTGTTTTGTACAAACGTATGCTGTGACAGAGTTACAAGTGTTCTCTAAAGAAAAGCAGAATACTAAATGTGTTACCAAGGACAAAGCAGATGAGTTATTCATAGCTGAAAAGCAACTATTCAGTATCAATTTAATCACTTAATACTTTGACTCTATGCCTCTATAACAAAGGGTAGCTCATAGTTTAAAGTCAAAGAGCTAGACAGTGTGGGCACATTTCAATCAGTGGATCATGACAATTAACACAAACCCTTGGCGTGCAATTTGTTCAAGGTGAAACGTCAAGTGTATATTTAACCTGGGTATGTCATGTTGCTGATTTTAGTAGAGACAGATTTTTTTCTTTTCTTTCCCTTTTCACTGATAAATCAAGTGAATAAACAACAGGGTGGAGATATGAATCTGAAACATAGTGAGGTCCTGCTGAGGTATTAATATTGAACACACAGACAGAAATTTCAATTATCCGTCCACTATCGTTACTGCTTACGCTTATGGTTGTGAAGGGGGCTGGAGCTGATCCCAGCTGTCACTAGGCGATAGGCGGGGTACATCCTGAGCTGATCGCCAATCTGTCGCAAGGCCACACATAGAGACAGATACCCATTCACACCTGCAGGCAATCTTAGAGTCACCTAGTCATGAATTAACCTGTATGTCTTTGGACTGTGGGAGAAAACCAGAATACTCAGAGGAAACATATGCAGACATTGGGACCGCATATAACCTCCAAAGAAAAATGACCCAACCAGCCAGTGGGTTCTAAACCCAGAACTTTCTTGCTGTGAGGCAGTAGTGACAACCATTGCACCAATAGACATATTCACCCTTATCGTTAATGTATTGGAACTGGGTAATTTAATCAAAATCACATATGAGAATCTGAAACTCACAATACAGTTGAGGTGAATAGAATTCAGTTTGCTGTACAGGATTTAAAAATTCAAAAGCAACATTATTTCAGAAATTGTTACTCTGTCATTATTTCTCAATAGTACAATCCACATCCACAGGCCTCAGTGTCTAAATGCTATAAAAATATGTGTCAAATGCAAGGAAATAAAACAAAACTCAAGACAAAAATAAAGGTGCAAATTTCTAGGAGTTAAAGACTATGCAGACACATGATTTTGGATTCTATATAGGTTCTGTGTCATCAGAAAAACAAGACTAGGAGTCTCAGTCTGGTCTATAAACCATAGGCAAAAAGTCAGTCAGTTACCCTCCCAGTCAGTCAGTCAGTCCATCATCCATCCATCAATCCATTTTCAAGAACTATCATTCATCAAAGCAGTCCAACAGGTTAGTCACCCTCTCAACCATTCACTCAAAATATCATTTAGTCTGTCATTAATACTCCGAAACCTTTCCACTAATCAATAATTCCCGCATACACTGTACCACGCAGTTACCTAACCAAGCGAACCTGCCATGTAATCAGCAAACAAGCAGGCTAACAAGTTAGCCCATTCACAAGTTGTCCATTTATTCAAGCAAACAGCCAGTCTGGCAGGAAGTCAGGTCAGTCAGTCAACCCTGGGGGGTCCTAGGGTAGTATTAATCAGTCTGGTTTCTGCTGAAAAGCTCAATCTGCAGATGATGGATGAGCCATCGTGCTGAGGGAACTGAAGTGACAGGTGACAAAGAAGGACACACACACACACCTGTATAAATCCCCTCTCCCTACTGTCTGGCCCCAATATTATATCGTCAAGGTAGCAGGGTAAAGGGTGTATGTGTGTGCGTGCGTGTGCGTGCAGGTGTAAGTGTCTCAGCATGTGTCCTGCTCTGCTAATGAAGTCATCTGAACAGTGATTTAACAGCGCTGGTGTAAAAGCCTACCGCCCTTAACTCATAGCCTTGCTCCATTCGAATGTGATATAAACCCTGGGCACAATAACTGTCCTGCCATTGTAACAATATATAGGAGGCCAATGGGCCACACTGCTAACTCATACAGTCTAGGCAGTGAAAAAAAATTATTGGCTGTGTACAGGGAAGAGAAGTCATCCAAGGAGACTAAAACTTATAAGATTGAAAATACAGATCACCACAAGGTCATAATGCTAGGTGTTTTTGTACAGCACACAGTAGCGTCATTACTAATAATATTGTCAGGTCTGTAAGATTATATCCTGTGGTTTGTCCAGAAACAGGACATAGCAAAAGAGTAATTGTTGTGAAGCCTCTGTGAAAACAGCCGAGGGCACTTCAGTCTGTGGTTACACAGAAAGCATTATCCTTATCTGCACTAACAAATGGATCATAGGATCAGACATCAGTGCGCTTATCCCATGAATGGCCTTCTATAGCTTGAGAGATATTTTTGAGTCAGAGATGGATCTGAGGAAAACTTTGACAGCTTACATGTCGCCAGCCGTGAAACTAACTTCCTGCTCTGTGCAAGCGTCTCAGGCAGAACCAAAGCCATTCTCCAAATCCTCCATGAAATCTGCTCCTCTGGCCCAACAAAGAGAGGCTAATGAGGCAAATGACAGAATCTCAGACACTTTGATACTGTGAGATTAGGGTGAATTATATAACCTTTACCCCATCCCGCTCCCATCTTTCCTTCCACTTTTTGGTGCCTTGTCAGTGTTGACTGCTCTCGCTCTTACTCTCTCTCTCTCTCTCTCTCTCTCTCCCCCTCTCTCCATGTCACTCACAATCTCAAACTGCAAGTCCAATATCTCTCTCTCATCCTTTCTGACTTCTTATCCACTTCATGCAGTTTCTATTCATGAATGCTCCAACACTAATTTGGCTCAGTCAAGAAATGACAGTATCTTTTTTTAACATGCAACAAAGCAGCATATGAGGGGAGGAGGAGGGGTGAGTGTGTATGTGTGTGTGGGAAGATGGGGTAGAGACATGAAGGCGACAAAGCTCGTCACAGCACAGCACAGAGCTGTGTACTTCACCCTTATTAGACCTGTGTCCTTGGCAGATGCAGAGCTTGCCCTTTGTTAGAAAGGTGTGTGTGTGTGTTACAATGGCGGTGATTTAGAATGGATTGGGAGTAGGCGTGGAGACAAGGTGCAGTAGCCCCATGGCTCCCTGATAGCTGGCAGTGTGACAGCTGTGAATGGAGAACAGGGAACAGCCTGAAGTATTGCCATCTAATATGTGTCACATACCTGCATAAATATTTATGCCCATGGCAGAGCAGAGCAGGAGAGGAAGGGGGGAGGGAAGGATGGGACAGGAGTGGTGGACTTGGGTGAAAAACTCCTCAATCAGGTGACACTAAGATCTGAGCAAGTCACTCTTTCTTATTGTTAAACTAGTTCTGTGGCTCAAGGCCTCAAAAGTGCCCAAAGAGGTGGCATTCCTCAATTACCAAAATCTGCGCACATTTACTCATTTTCTCAGTCAGACACTTATGTGTATGTGCCTTCAAAAAGACACAATTATTTAATTCACCACACACAGCATGTTACAATGGCCCAAAGACATCTTTCCACAGCTCAGCCTCCATTGTGAAAGTCACAGGAGTCCTTGGACTTTTAAATAAAGTGGAAGTTTAGACCTCGGACGGGGTTTATCCCCAATGAGTAAAGCTTATGCCAAGATTAAGTCAAAGCGGAATTTGGAGGCAGAACAATCTTGCCTTAAGAAGATTTCCAAGTGAACACCCCACTTTGTGCAGGTAAAGTCAGCAGCACACACCTTTTGGAGTGATGTTTTATTTTCATGTAAAGACAAAAACACCTGTGACAATCACAGTAACCATGTGTATGTAAAAAGTGAAATTACTGTTTTACCTGTTGGCCATCAGAGTTTTGAAGGTGACCTGACTCATGCCCTGAAAGGCTGGCAACAGCCTTGTCCAGTCCCATGCCCAGTCGACTACGTCGCTCTGTTGATGTATGAGGATAGCGTATTGTTAGTTATTAATCAGGGTTAATACCATCAGTGCATTACCACTCCAGCTGAGACCCACTAACAAAGGAGGAGGGGGGTCCCCAGTGCAGGCCACTGACACCAGACGATCAATCATGTCCACACAAGAAGGTTTTTATTCCAATAAGACAGCAATTAATTTATAAATCCATTTGGGAGATGTAGCCATCATTTATAGAAAGATAAATCAATTTTGGGAGGGAGTCGTTACTCTTCTGAGTGCTCTGTTTTTTTTTCTCCATCTTAAATGGCACCCCGCCAACCCTCCCCCCCCCTTTTCTCTCTTTCCATCTCTTACTCTCTTTTCTTAAACAAACACACACACACACACACACACACACACACACACACACACACATATCTGGCTTGACTAGAACCATATTGGGAAAGCAAATAAAAATCTGATTGCTTTGATTGCCAAAATGTCACTCTTAACTCCAGGCTGAGTTTTATTGACAAAGGAGGAGGAGAACTCTACTCGTTCCCTCCATCCACTCCCCCCCTAGCTCCTTCCTCACAGGTGATTGATGGATGTAACTTTTTTTGTCCTCCTCCCTCCATTTTATTTGACAAACAACACAGGCACCTGAAGCAGAGGAGGCATTTTAATCATTATCTAAATAGGGTGTTTCTATGCAAAGCTATGCAGGCTCCTGTGATAAGCTGAAAGCAGGCCAAGTCTTGGGACTAAAAGATGTCTATTTAAAAAAAAAGAAGAAAAACAATAGCAGCATGTTCCAAGGGATCACAAATATATAAATGCAATTAATATATTTCTAAAAAAGCAGGAAAACAAACACAAGCCTGTGTTGAGGAAATACTAGCGATGTTTGGTGTGATATCAATCGTATTTCCCTTGGTACTTGAAAGAAATAAGGAGAAATGCTAAAATCGTGTACACTGAACTAAAGTTACCTGTAGCTACCCTTTAAGGAGAAAAACAAAAATCTAACAATTAACTGAACATCATGGTGGCACTCCTGGGGATAAGTTTGGTGTAAGAGGGTATATGGTTCAAAGCCTCAAAGAAGTGCACTTCAAGATGGCACTCTCCTTTAACATTACTCACTTTTATGAAAAAAGAAAATCTCTGTCATCTTTTCACCGTTTCATTGTTCTTTCTTCCTGCCAGCCTAACTCCTGCTTGGAAAAGGCAGCGACCTATAGAGAATAGGGAAGCCGAGCCCCAGGAAGACCTGACAGCTTCAGAGACTGCCAGAGTACCAAGTTCACTAGAGACTCAAACAGCTCCTAACCTTCAACATTAAGCTTCCTACCTTGGGAGGAATTTAAAACACCACCACCTTGCATATTACAACACCCACTCAGCACAAAAAGTCTAGAGACATTAATAAGTTCAAATAAACACTACAGTGTAAATTAAATAGCAAATAAATGATTTATTACCAAAATAAACGGTGATGAAAATCTAAAAAATACCTGATCCAGCTTCTTCTTGCCAATGTGGTCATATTGCTGTAAAGGGTTGAAACAAGATGTCTCCACAGGACTGTCAGAGCCAAGTGCAAAGTTTACCAAGTGAGGAGGATGGTTTGGTGAGTCTGCGATTCCACTCAGTTTAGACATCAACAGTTCCTGTAAGATCCAAGGAAAGAGAGGCTAGAAACACAGAGAGAACCAAGGCTGAAAAAGACATATTATGACTGACAGCTTTAAACAGACAAAAGAAAAGGTCTGACTTACTTTACTTGGCAGACGCTTTTATCCAAAGCGACTTACAGGGAGCTAGTGCTGAGTGTCTGGCTCAGAGACACACCTGGTGGGGGATGGGCTAGGAGTCAGGCTGGGACTTGAACCTGCAACCTTCCGCATCCCAGTCTGACACTTAACCCATTGAGCTACCAGGCCACTGACTAATTAGGGCTGACAACAGAGACGCCAAAAACTAAACAACTAAATCTACAACTAAACTTTATCAAAAAAATTAACTGAGCATATTCTAGGAAATTCAGCATGCACAGCGTACTGACATTTAGAACAGTTTGTAGTGCTGTATTTTCTTCACTTGCAATAATGATAATCAACTGAACATTTGCTTTTTCCTAACATCAAGTTTGACTGACCCAGCAAAAGCACTAACCCCTCAAGTTCATACAGGATTTATATTATTCAAAAATGTATATATCTTTTTATTATACATTTATAATGCAGAACAGACTCTATTCATGTATTCCATAACTGATCAGACTCATACAGTATACATGAAAAGTAAACGTTGAGAAATAAAATAATAAAAAAAAAAAAACACAACACATAACACGAGTAGATGTGGACAAACAGAAGGGTTTTCAGGACAACAGAGCACTTTCTAATGTCTCATTTGTCTCAACATTTACAGTTACATTACTTACTGCCCGTGTCTAGCAGGATGTACAGTTTGGAATAACAAGTTTGTGTACATGACGAGTTTGTGTGTACACAGGCATCCTGGTGTGAATTCGCTATATTCCCATCCGTCAGCTTGACATGGCCTCCGAAACTCTTCTCCCTCCATCTCACCAGCAACCCGGTCTGTCCCTGACCCGCGAATTTGTACCTCAACCTTGGGTAGGTATAGATACTTGAGCTGCCAGAAGGGTGACTTAAAGCCTAGCTGAGAATCTTATTCACATTCATTCCAAACTTCTACACAGAATTACAGCTGTGTATGGATTACGGCAACAGCAGCATAATGTGTATAGTGCGTATGTTGGTGTTTTCCCTTTGCTGTTTCCTAATAGACGAACACCAGGAAGAATCATATGAGCATTAATTTAATGTAGCTTCTCCTACCGCAGCTCTATAGACACTTCTATTATCCAAAGTATATACAGTATGTTACGCTGTGATGACCACTTAAGTTTCTCCACTCTGTGTTAGTTTGACTGGCCACACATTTGAGGCTTTTTCACGGAGAGCCCACTCATACTTCAAGCATTCTCATCAATTGTGTACTTAAATATCAATATACTCTCCCTATACAGTATATGATATATATGTTTTTATTCCAATTAACATGGGCACTTTCTAGAGAACTGCTGCTTTTCGTGTTGTTAAACTTTTGTCTCTTAAGTGGATTCAGCTAAAATAACTTCCAATTGAGTTAAAAAAGAATGAGTGCTCTTCCTCGCTGTGATCTCCTCCAAAGGGCTCTGTGCTAAATCTGGGAGCTGCATGTGGCTCCCTCTCCTCTACATCTGGTGAGCGTACAACACAGGAAATCGCTGTAGGTTTGCACCCTCGAGGTCACCTGAACAACAGAAGATCAAAACAAGCAGACTGCGCACAAGGAGCAGCCCTCTTCCCTCCGTCTCCCCCTCCTGAACAGCCTGCGGCCTCAGGCCAGCAGCCACCTAATTGCTGGGGAGAGGGAGTGCTTCCCTACCTCATTGCCTTGGATGATGTGATAGATCTGCCTCAGGTAGTCGCTGCCACCTGCTTTGTGGCAGACCTCCAACAGCATCAGGCCTATTTTCTGCTCAGTCAGTTCAGCTGCAGCGACTCCACTCTCCTTTCCTTGCTCAAACACACTGAGAGAGAAACAGACATGGGAGAGAAAACACAAAGATAGAAAAAACATAAGAGAGGGGCAAAGAGAAAGGAGAGGAATGGGGGTGACAGCTTTTACCTGAAAAAAACAATTCTGGCTGCAGGGGTATTTTCTAGTCTGGAGAGGAATTTGGGGCTAAAATTTTGAATTTGCTACAAGAAAATTAGGTGAATGAGTTTAAAACAAATTTTTCTTTCTTTTTTGGTTTTTAGAGAAACCATTCACTCCAGAGGGTAAATGAATTTAAAATGCAGTTTTTGGCAAGGAAAGAAACGTCTATGTGCTCCAGTATCTGTCTGAAAACCATGCAGTGTGGTCAAAGCCAACTCTGGTGAAAGTGAGCAAAAAATACACGCAAATTATTGAGGGTTAGATAGCAAAATCATTTTCACTCTTTTCATTACCATTCATGAGATACATAGGGAATTTTGACCGAAGGATGCTGCTGCACTAAAAATGATTGGTGTGTGTGTTTTTAGGCGTGTATGTGTGTGTGTAATTGTGTGTCAAGGTCCTCATGCATGTATAGTGCCCAACACGAGCAGGTGTCCGCATCATTTTCCTGCCCTTCCTGTATGGATGGATATCACACTAACGTCCATCAAACCGTCTCCTTCACGTACACTTCCTGTCATTGTTCTCCCTCTCTTTTTCCTTTTTCTTTTTCCTCTCTCTTTCCCCCTTTGTAATTATAAGGTGGCAGAAACTGTGTCGCCTGTCAGCCAGCCATTGGCTCCTTGACATTGAGAGTGGGAAAGGAAGAGGAGTCCCGTCTCGTCCATATACATTCCCTCATTCTTTCGCTTGGCGGCCCGGCAGTGGTGTTGTCTACGATGGTGGCTGTGCATCCGTGTCAGCACCTGCGCTGTATCCTTTCCTGTCCATCACTGTGCAGGTGAAGCAGATGATTGGATTCAGTCAGCGGGGTGATTAATGAGGGCCCCTCTAGATTTGGGACAGCCTATCAATCATGTCATTAGGGCCAATGTGCCCTGAAAGAGGCAGACCTCCGCCAAGGAATAACTGCATTCATCTTCATCTGTGTATGCATCCCGTCAGCCCAGCCAGGGTCACCATGATGGAGAACAATAATCTTCTCCTCTACAAATTACTTTGCAAAGACAAGGTGGGTGGTGTGTGGAGGGGGGGGTTACAGTTGGGAAAGAATCGAGGGAAAGTGGGATGAGGGAACAGAGGTGGGAGGGCTCGCAGGGGCAAGCGTTCTTTGTAGAGGGTTTTATGTTGTGTGTGTGTGTGTGTGTGTGTGTGTGTGTGTGTGTGTGTGTTTGTGAGTGAGATGCCAGTGAGTGAAGTGCCAGTAGTTTTTGGAGTTATTGCATCCACCGCGCTCCCTCTCTCTCTCTCTCTCCCTGACACTGTATTCTGATTGTTTACAAGCCAGGCGTCACTTCCCTGTGAAGGTTAGTTTAATGAATAGTAATGATCCCACTGAATGCCTCTGACAGGTGATACATAATCACTCTTCTTTCACTTCTGCATTCAACCTCTTGCCCACCCTATTTCTATCTACTCTTTCTCCCCCCATCACACCCCTCTTCCTGTCACTGAAAAAGACAGCATTTCCTAGAAATGCCCATAATCTACTTAGTGTTTTTATTTATTTTATCCTTTTTTTTTTAATTGTACATGTTGTGCAGTGGGGCTGAATCACCTTTTTTATGAGGATTGATGTATTCAGAGTTTGTTGGTATGATGAAGTGAGACCAAAGATGCAATTTTTGGGAATGAGCTACAAAAACGCTAAGATAAAGGTCACAAATCTGCTCAGAGTGAAAGCTGTTTTCCCATCACTCCAGCCTGTGGTCCACTCAGTCAAACTTTATGTCCATCATTTACCACAACCAACATCTGAGCTTCATTGATTTTACTCATAGAGCATTTCAGTGAAAAATGATCTTGATGATACAATACATCAGAATTTGAATGTTCAATTAAAAAAAGCATATCTAAGCTGAACCCTTTTTATTGTTTTATTTAGTATATTGAATGTCAAATGGCTGCATCAGGCAGTTTTATCAGTTTGCACCTCATCTATCATCAGAGTATCAGCCCTCAATCCCCATCTTACTATTGATGAATCACTAAAATTATGTTCTGGGAAATTCATTTTATAAAAAGCTGCTGTTATGATCAAAATGCTTTAAATATAATTACATCTAATTTTATGTTGGAGGTTCACATGAATAATCAATATAACTGAGACTAATGATGAATAATGAAATTACTGAATGCATGAAAACAGCATAGGTTACATCAATACTATTCTGACCTTGAACTCCCTGCAGTTGACCTCTCACCTGTCTGAGCAGAGCTTGCGAGCCTTCTGCAGCTGCATGTTTATCCATTTGGGTCTTTTTTCCTCAAGAACCTGCATCACTTTTTGCACTGTGGGTTTGGGAACACCCTGCCAGACACACAACAGATCATCAAGGTAAATGATATTATTAGAGTTTGAAAATGTATAAATTAATGTAAATTAATGTATTAATATTATTATTATTGGTTAATGTTAAAATGTATACATTAAAGCTTGCATTTGTTTGGACTAAAGGGGCACCCAATATATTATAATAATAATAATAATAGTAGTAGTAGTAGTAGTACTTTCTGCTGGATGCCCATGCTAGCCTGTAAGCACTCAGCCAGCAGGGAGAGGCGGTCCTTTGCCCCGCGGTCCAAGGCCAGACCACTCATCTGTTCTAGTGTGTCCAGGTCCTCCAGGCCATGAATCAGGCAGCTTAACAGGGTCCAGAGCAATAGACCCATCACCCGCAGTTGCCGGGCATGCTGGGAGAGGTGTGTCTCTGCCACTTGGAACAGGTAGCGTATGGTGAGAGGCACAGACACTATGGTTAAGGGCAGGTTGGTGAAAATAAAAGACAAAGCTTGAACTGCTAGGGATATGACACCTGGAAGGAGAAAGAAAAGTTACTTAGTTACTTTTGGTGAGACATCCCAAAACTAGTTTTAATATATCTTCAAAATGTGACACCCAGTCTGTGCTTACTCTTAGTCTCCTTTCCCCGGGCCTCCAGTGGTATGTAGTTCCACTCCTTGGGTAATTTCGCCAGAACACATTCCGACACCTTCCACTTGACCAAGGCTCCACTAAGTTCCTCTGTGACCTGCCAGTCCATCACCATGAAAACCAGGTGTACCAGGAGGCTGTTGGTAGACTTGGTGACTATAGACCGGATACAGCTGATGATTACAGGTACTGTCCGTGTTTTGTCTGACAAAAATGGTAAAAAATGCCACAGGTAAAAAAGGATGGCTAAAAATATACGCTGTACACCTGAGACTTTGCAAATACTATTTAGCATTGCTTCATTAATCACTGAAGACTTCATCTGAATAAAACTAAAGCTGAGAAAGATTAGCTGATAAAATGAATGTTTGGTCCTGCGTGAAAGACCAGGCTAGCAAAGAAGAAACATAAGTAACGGGTTTCCAAATGCCTTTACAAAGCTGAATGACTTGTGATATAATTCCAACCATAATGTTTTTGTTGTTGCGCCAACTTACAAAGTGACTATACACTCAAGAATGAAGAGAAATCAGCTGACAAAAAAATTTACAGTATCTTCTGTTGACTTTCCTGTTCAATGTCCATTCAATTCAATTTATTTATATAGTGCCAAATTACAAGTCCTGTTGAGGCACCTTACATTTTGAAGTCAGACCTTACACAGTTATATATTGAGAATATATATTAGAATTATATATTAATCATAAAGGTTGTGGATTTATAAACTTTTTAAAGACCCAGAGACATGTCATACTATCGACTTCACAATCTGACTAGGTTGCATTTCATATCATGGATACTGTTGTATTAGGCTTTACAAACATGAAATAGTCCACCTAGTGTATTATGCACTCACTTTGTGCCAGAAATAACTATTCAAACAATAGAAAAATACAGAGGCATGAAGAGCTTGAAAATCCATTGTGCTAAAGTATTCTGTTTAAGTATCCACACTAAAAGTAAGCAATATAATGTTAAATTCAAATGTTCTCAATGAAACCCAGGGGGCTGACAATAGCAAGCTTACTACTTTCTCCAGGTGTACTGTGGGTTTTATCACTCTACCCATTCACATCCTGCTTATATTAACAGCAGGGAAGCTACAGCATACATTTGTATGGCCCCTATAAACTTCCTACATTGTTTGCTGTAAAACCAAAGACGGAGCTATAGTACTATGACGTAGTCATAGTGTACCTAAATCTCTAGGACAACGTGTGACCTCATACTCAAAGAAAAAGAGAAGAGTGGGAACAGAAAAATGTTTAGCTTTTCAGAGAAGAAGTACTCTGGCAGGTGAGACCTAGACCTATTTTTCAAAGTCACTCAAAGTCAGTTTTCAGACTTCACACCACCCACTACTGTATTGACTAGTGTATTGATTTGAAACAAACTGCTACAGTGTGATGAAACATCAGTGTTAGTGGAGAAATAGTGAAACTCTCAATGTAATCTATGAAAGTTAAGTTAAGTTTAAATAGAAATGGGGGCACTGGGGGTATCCTGTAACCAAAATTATTATACAAAGATTTGGCACAGTCCAATAATTAAACTAATTACCCTGTGAGAATAAATCATGATTGGATGACATTGAGAATTTCTCTCTGGCTCACTCCATCTTTTTTTTCCCTCTTTCTCTCTGTCGACCCTCTCTTGCTCTGTCTCCATCCAAATACTCTTCTCCAATCACATTAATTTATGCTACAATAATTACCACTCATCCAGGATATAAAAATCACCACCAAAAAGAGTCCCACACTCCACAGGAGTTATGATTAAGCTCTGTATCAAAGCCTGTAGCAGTGAGACACAGAAAGAAAGAAGAAGTTGTGGAGTAATTGCAGTTCTTGTAACAGCATATTAAAGTCATGCTTTCGCTCATGTGCACGCAGTGGGAAAATGTGGCCAAATCACTAAATGAGACATCATGTTATCTCAGCGTCTTAGGAAGTGATAGATGAATGTCGGTCTTTAGTAATGATCCCTGTACCACAACGTCACACAGTAAATACCCGCTACTTTACCTGCCAGTGTGTAGAGATGTTCCCATATGTGTGCCCTCTCCAAGTATGGCTGAAGAGCCTGAGTCAAGGCCTTGGGAACATTATTCAGGCAACTGAGAAGGTTGAACAATGTGACTATGAAGTCATCTCCTGCCTTACAAGTCTCTGTAGACACTTCTAAGTCTCTCTCCTGGCAAAAATCTAAAAAAAAAAAGAAAAGCAGGCAGTACGGTAGGAGACTTTTGCACACAATACAAACAAATATTCAAAATGTCACTCAGTTTAGGAAATCTTGATATTCAGGAGCTCTTGACTCACACAAACAATAGGATGCACAAAGATAAAAAGGCTTACTCATACGCACACATACATTACAATAGTGGTGTGTAGGTGTGTGAAAAATCTGGCTGTTTTCTGAATTATGATTCAGAAAATATCAACCTTATGTAGGTAGGTAAGACAAGATGTAAAACTATATCTTATGAAACAGCATCTTTATTTCTTCGCACAAAACACATTGGAAAATGTCAAGGCTGCCCGACCTGACACATGTTAACAGAAAGGCTGAACAAAAGGCATTGTGGAATAGAAAGGAAAGAAAAACCACATCTGTGTTATATGGGGAAAAAAACAGACCAGAAAAAAAAACTGAAAAAGAAACAGATTTCAAAGCCCCTGGCTGTGGGATCTACAGCACATGGAGACAGGAAGTGAAAAGGAAGAGGTTTTGACAGGGTGTCCTTGTGGGGGTTGCTGTCTAAGCACAGGGTTGAGGATGGAGGTGTGTGCGTGTATAACCCATATGGATGTCTATATATGTGTTTTGTGTGCTTGTAAATGTGTGTGTGTGTGTGTGTTAAGTTGACAGGGGTTGCTGAGGAAAGGCCCATTGCGCCAGAGGTGGCAGACATCCAGCGGTCTGTCAGTCTGCTGTGGGAGATGACAGCTATCTGAACAGGAGAGTGGATGCAACATAGCAGTCAAGTCAAGTGAGAGGGGTGCTGTGGTGGAGGGCAGCATGACTTCCTTCTGACTAATGCTAGACTATTTCAAAATGACAGGGCTAAATTAGCTGCTGCATTACAGGGGCAGTAATATCAGCCAGCTTAGTAACAGGCAGGTAGGGAGTACTGCCACTGCCACTCAAGGTTCAAATTAGACCGCAACCAAAGTCCAGATGAGAAGAGGATCTTTAAGTCCCCCACATGTCCCTCACTCGTTTCTTTTCTTTCACTATCACGCATTTAACACATACATTTAAAAGCGGTCAACCACCCTGACCTACAATCAGTCTGTTAGACGGCTATGTGGGTTATACCAGCATCTTGTTCTCTGCCTGTCTGGTAATTGGTCCTTAAGGAGAAAGTGTTCTAGATATCACTGCTGTAGCTGAAATGGTTCGAGCAAACAGGGGTGACTAACATTAATTTCCACTTGGGGTGCTGGAGACCATGACAGGTTAACAAGGTGCCTTTTAATAATGATCCCATTAAGGAGCAGCTGATGACTTGAGAAAAACACATGATAGTGCACCAGCACATCTCTGCGGAGTTTCCACCACTGCTGCAGCTTACAATAATTATAACGTGTTTGTATTTCTATTTTAATTTCTCTCCCACTTTTTACTTTTCCTCACACTCTTGCACTCCCTCTCTGTCAACCTTGATACATAGCCAATACATACACCTGTTTAGTATGTCATAGAGTACTAGTCAGAAAGGTCCCGTCTGCAAACCTCTGTAATTGGAAGCAGACACACTGATGATAATCAAAAGTCTGTGTGTGTGTGTGTGTGTACCAGATGTTTTGTACAATCTCATTTATGGTGAGCTTTGCAAAAACAAAATTTGTTATAGTAAATGTTGAGGAGGCATTATCCCTTTCAAATAATTACATTTTCACCATTTTCTTATATTTTCACATCACGAGACCACCAAGAAATACCCCAGTATATACTGTACATACAGTCTACGGGGAAGTACAGTGGCTTAAAGGTGTATAGGTGTTCAGTCAAGCTGTTCCTTCGGTCTGTCTGCCTCCTGGTTAATTAGCCCGTCACCATGATAACACACGAGAGTCAGCGCTTCCAGTGTTGATTTACAGCAGCATGCACGGAGAAGCATTGCAGGGCCCCTGAGCCTGACTCAGTCCGAGCAAGCGAACGAGACAGTGAGAGTTGTTATTAATGAGGTCGCTATAATGTGAATTAATGTGCGAGTGCACAACAGTCTTTAAAGGTTAGACTATTGCTAGTGTGGAGGAGAGAATAAGGAAGGAAAAATCTTTAAAGGTCAGCCTATGTGCTCCGCCTGGGTCTGTTGAGTGTTTATTACTGTGCTCTATTGATTTAATGATGATGATGACCAAGGTGAAAATGATGATGATGGCAAAGATGGTGATGATAACTTCATAAAATGGATGGTGCTCATCCATATAACTCGCTTAGGATCTTAGAGTACCATAATTAAGTAAGTGGTAAACACCTTCCCACACATGGGCCTTGATTGACTCTTCAGACCCAGTATTATAAAAAAAAAGGAAACTTTTCTAAAAATTAACTTACACGACCTCCTTTTCCTAGAAGCTAACCAGCTGGGCATGTACACATACCATTATTCCATTATTTATACCCTCTATCAATGTACACAAAAGAAGAGACTTACAAGAGTTTTTCAGGAGTATTCTAGGCAGGTGACAGTCTCTGTGCAGTAGCAATCGCAGTAGCAACTTGGGATTGTGTCCTGGGTCAGAGGTCAGCAGCCTCAGCTGACATGCAAAGGCTGTCTGGCCCATAAGGCCATCTCTGAGAGTGGAAAGAAGGAAAACAAAGTTGACAGTTCTGCAGTGTCAGGTGAGTGTACAGATAGCAGTCCGTTTAGCAAAAGACAACAAAGAAGGGGAAAAAAGGTTACAAGTGAAAGACAAAGACAGAAGTCACAGTTGTCTTGGATGACAGTCTGGGAGGAAATAGTGTTTATGCCACAATTTCCTTCAGTGTCACTCACTCCTGATACAAGCTTAGTCTGCAAATGCCTTCACTCTCGCTTACTTATAGTGTGTACCGGGAAGGAATTAGCTCTAATCTTGGCCAGCTAAAAGCAAATTAACATTTGGGAGACAGCCAAATACATGAATATACAGCAGTACCCCCCTCCTACATCTTTTGTATAACCAAGAGGCTGCAGCCAGCTGTGGGTAATGAGCCATATCCTTGGATTGTGTGTGTTAGTGTGTGTGCATGTGCAACCTTCAATGCCTATGCTTGTGGTTGTGAGAGCATGCTGAGTGCATGTTACTTTATACATCTCAATAAAATCTAATGGGAGGAATGGACAGAGTTTGTCTGAAGAGCAGAGGAGGCGGGAGGCTGTACAGGGGGTGTCAGAAATTAACCATTCCATTTGAGCCAGAAAGCTAGAGCAGGGTGCACCCTGTTGCTTGACTGAAGAAAACTATGCCTCAATCTGACAGCACAATTTATGATGTCACTAGGACTGCAAATCCAGAAGAAATCCTCTTTTAACTGCTCTGATAAATCTTCCCAGCTACAGCGTAGGGTCAAGTTTTCAGAACAAGACACACACACACGCGCACGCACACACACACACACACACACACACACACACACACACACACACACACGTAAGTGCAAAGCCAAAAAGAAAAGTGCAGAACACTAATGTGTGCAAATACAGAAACACATATAGGGCCATACAGTTTAACTTCAGATGCTTTTTACAGCCTGTAATGCTGGATGATTTATTTATGTACTTTATGATTTTATTATTGTTTTATTTAATAATCACAACAATATGTTTTATTTAATGGGCTGGGGAAAAGTTAGGGATGAGGACCTGTGAATTTGGCCAGCGGCCACTGGCAAGCCCCTGGAACTCTTTCATGCAGTGCAGGAGGTAGAAGCAGAGAAATAAAGAGGTCATAAAAATAAACTAATTTCAACTCTTATGCTCCGTCAGCATGAAATGACATCACCTCTGCCTGTGAAGGAGATGAGGGGAGGAGAGTGGAGTCAGAAAAAGTGACAGACTGCACTGTGGAGGTCACCACAGTAACTGGACACACATGTATACAGGAATGTGCACATCCAGGCATATGCTAGTACATACACACAGTTTTCTCTGTTGGTGCATCAATAGAGTACGTAAAGCCCTCAGCAACCATCAGCATAAACAAAATTAGTGTCAGTGGCCACAGTAGTTTATTTTTTTTCCTTCTCAACTTACATCTGTGTTATATTACAACAGCAACTCCAGCCTTAAACCTAGAGTGCTGGAAAAGGCTGGCTATATATCTACATATACAATATATGGCTATAAGGCACATTTGGTTTTCTATATAGTGGGTGGAAGTGTGTATGATTTAGCATAGCAGAGTGTGCATGTATGTGTGTTTGCGTATGAACATACATAGTCTAATGTATTGACTACATGTTCATATGATTGTAAGATGACGTATTTTACATACTCGATCGCCTTCTCTGTGAAGAACTCAGGGTTCACAGCATTTAGCCAGTGTGCAATGGGGCTGTCAGGCTGGTGTGATGTGGACTCCATCGCAGGAATAGTTATAAATGTCCTGGAGAAATTCAGATAACACGTGGCAGTTTTGAGCAATCCAGCCTCTCATTTAACTATTGCAATGTTACTATTTCATTGAGTGATTTCATTAAACACATCTTTCTGTGTATAACTTCCATTATTTTAACCCTCCACACCCTATTTATGTCATTAAAAAATCTACTATGGAGTTTAATTAGTGGAAATTTGAGACATGCTTGATGTAAAAGTCAACAGCTACATCTACACAAACATCTCTGGTCATAAAGTACAAAGTACTAAACTTTGGTGTAGTTCATCATATTTTACTGGAATGTAGATTTAATAACAAAAACACACAGTGCATACAAACCTATACAGCAAAGATAGGGGTGCTGTGACAATGACGAGGACTGTCAGGAGCTGGTCACACAGGCTGTGGATTTGGCGTGGCCAGTCCGAACCCCCAGCTATTATGACGATCGTTGAAGAAGCACTGGAGCGCACCAAGGCCTCAGGACTTTCACACAAACTCCACATAAGCTGCTCCACATACAGCAACACCACGGTAATGTCACATCTTGGACACACAGTAAGCAAACAGAAAAGGTGAATGCACAGATGAAAAGAGAAAAGATGAGATACGAGGGAATATGTGAGAACACATAAGGAGAGATGCTAAGGCGCTGTTAGAGAACATCTCTCTGTGTCCGCCATTGCATCATGACACCATTGTCTTTGCACAGCCAGTTAGATAACAGAACTTCCTGGTGATTTTATTGTTGGAAAGTTGGGGTACTGCTGGGATTGGATTTCACTATAAAAGTCACCGCGTTTATGTTTAAACACCCATAAATCTGTTTCCTCAATTGGTTGTGGAGAGCTACTTATCATCTCACATCTCCTCATGCCTCCCTATGGCCTAGATCATTATTAGACACACAGCAGGATGGACTGATACAGGAGATGTGAGGTAACATAAGAGTACCCATGCGAGTGCTACACGCATAGGACACTTAGAGAAGCTTTGAGAAAGCCATCTGTTTAGCCTAGTCTTACAACTTTACATCTACAAGCAACATAAACCAGGCTTAGTGTTGACATCATGCAGTGCTGCACTTTGTCTATGTCACTCTTTCATCCTCTTACTTTATGTCAGTTTAGTCTGTTCATTGTCATCATTTTGCTATTGGTAAGAAAAAGACAAAAAAGCAGATGTAAAGGAAAAACCCTCTGAGACGGACTGTGCGTGCCAGTTAATTCAGTTGAATTAATTTCTGTTTACTTGTATAGTGCCAAATCACAACAAAAATCATCTCAAAGTATTCTACATTCTACAATGTCTTACAGAGTTTGTGGTACATATACAGTACTGCTATATAGAATTATACATGTATATACTGTACTGTATATATATATATATATATATATATATATATACACACACACACACACACACACACACACACACACAGACAGACAAATATACACATAAAATAATCCGTACCCGTTTTTACTCTTCTAATGACACAACTTTTACATACCATGCACATATTATACATCAGACTCTTCAGTTACTTCTTCTCTCTCACAAAATGTCAAAATATGACAAATCTGAGGTAAAGTTTTTGAGATATTTTTGTTTGTTTGGCACACCTTGCAATATATCCTGTGGCTTCTGCATTTCCAAGCCAATCTTGAACTAGATGTATATCGGCGCACACTTGATGACATCATCAAACCGCGTCATCACCCTGCGTGTATTGGTCTCGGTTTATATCGGTATCGGAAATTAAGAGTTAGACTATATTGGAAAATCGGTAAAAATGCTAATATCGAACATTCCTAAGATAAAACACTAGCTAAAGAACCACACTGTAGTGTGATGCTGCATTTGGTGTGTTATTATTTTAGAGATTAGAATAGTACATGATAAAGTACCTGATTTGCAGGTGTCTCTTGTATGAAGGACAAGCCCTGGCATATCTTTGCACCAGCAGCTGTAACGTCTCTGACAGCACCTGACCGAGCACCTCCTTGGCCAACTCTGCCGGAAGGACCGCCCATAGGTCACTACGAAGACCACACAGGAAGTAGAACCACATCTGCACCGAGAAGGAACAGCGCTCACCCTGTGCGAGAAAATGGTGAATGGTAAGGAAGGGGTGTCAGATGAAGATAAATTGTGTCATGGCCATTGCCAGTAAAGAAAAAACAAAGAGAAGATGACAAAAAAAATAATGAGAGAGAAAGAGAGAGTGAGTCAGAAAACATGAAGGAGAAGAAAGAGAGAAACAGAGACAGGTCTGTCAACACCAGGATGTCTCAGTGGTCACGCCACCTGCACTCTGCACCTGGGTTTCTTCCCCCACTGGGATTTTAGAGTGCTTTAAAGTCCTAAACTGGAGAACACATCACAACAGGCACACGCACATACAAGCTCACACATACAGACAAAGAAAAAGAGAGAAGGGGGGGAATTGAGAACTTTTCTGAATAAAGTGAGCAAGGACGAGTGAGAGTAAGAAGTATGAGAGACGGCCTTAAAGGAAAGGAGGACAGATGGAGAGACGAGGATTATTATTCTGGCATCCTGCAGCCTTGTTGGAAAGTATATAAAAGAACTGATACATTAAACTTCCTTATTCTACCTCACCAAAACTCCCTTACTCAACTAATGAACTGTGTGTGTGTGTGTGTGTGTGTGTGTGTGTGTGTTCGTGCGTGCGTGTTCGTGTGTGAGTTTCAGACATACTGCCATGTCCACAACCTCATATTTAACCCATTTTAAACTTATTCTACCCTTCCGGTCCTGTCTCATTTTTTCCCACTTCACCTCAGTTATCTGCACACAGTATTTTAATTCTCTCCTTCCTCTCACCCCGTCTCTTCCCTGCAGCAAGTCATTTAGGGATTGCTGGTTGATGGGAAGCATGACCGAGCCCTGTGTCTGCAATTTGTTAGCCATCCTTGGCCTGTGGAGCAGTCATAGCTATATACAGTATATGTATGTATGTGTATATATATATATATATATATATATATATATATATATATATATTTACAATTTATTTAACTAGCCAGGTCTATCTTTTGCATATTAGGCATGACGGCCTGGTAAGAGTGAAGACTAAATGTGGGAAAAGGGAATTATGGATGGAAAAACCTTGGAAAGGTTTCCTGTAACCTTTTTTTCAGATTAAATTCAGCATTTGGCTATGAAGGCTAGGAATGCAAAATCCTGACAAGGAAGATGGCCAAGGTCATGTTCTAAACTGTCTGATTGCTTTAACTGACCTCATATGTTGTTTTTTTATAAAGTTTTATATTAAAATTTTCTCTGCCAACAGCTATTCATGTGCCAATATCAATGAAAAATAACAAAAGGAAAGTAAAATGCAAGCTGAAGAAATGTCTCTCTGGAGCTGCACTGAAAGAACTAAGACACAAGGCTGGGAATTCAGAAGATGGAAACCTGATGCATCCAACTGCACATATACAACAGACATAAAAAATCGAGATACATAGGTGCATACACACAACAAATGAAATGCACATCATGAGATGCTGCTGCACATGCATTCATCTGTACAGATGTGCAGGCATGCTTGAACAAAAGCACACACCTGCACACAGCAGGTCTGTCTGACACCAATGACCCAGGGAAGAAGGAGGAACAAAGGGGGGGAAAGGCAAAAGCAGGGTAAAGTAAAAAAGAGAAGGAAGGTTTAGATTGGTTTAAGGGCATAAAGGTAGGGGAGTTCCAGGGGCCCTCTGCTGTTTCCAGACAGTCCCAGTGTAGACTACAGACTTCAGACAGCTGAATCCCTAGAGCCCCTGGGGCAGCATGGAAGCCACAGATGTTCTCAGGGAGCTCAGAGTAGAAGGCTCAGGTAGAAAAGGGGAAGTGGGAGGTAAAGGTGTATTGTGGGAATGAAGAGAAGAAGTAAGAAAGAGTATAATTCCTAGAGTTTCTCAGAATTTACAGAATCAATCTGTTAAGACATGAGGCATTAGAATTTCAACTTTTTACAGTAATATAAATGAAATAAACACTAAATATACTGTGGTTGTTGTATGTGTCACTGACTTTTCTCCACTGGTATAATTTCAGAAATCTAAACTCTAAAAAGTTTGTGAGATTTTGAAGTGTGTTACTGGCTACTTATTTTTCAATGATGAAAAAATGTTTGTTACCTCATAGAAGGGTTTGGGATCAGCCCAGTGGTGACTCTCTGCGTCCTGAAGAATGCATGTCGAACAAACCTGGATACAGTAGCTGGTCAGCTGGTCTTTCAAGGCCACTACTGTATCTTGGTACTTTTGGATAGGTAGTAGTGTCAGAGGTCTAGGCACAGATGGAGGAAGCAGATCTTTAAAGGTGATGACAAAAAAATGTATAATCCAAATACAATACATATGGTATATTAAGAAAAAAAACGAAATGGCACTGCTGAGGTCAGGTGTCCAATAGGTCACAATCCTGTAATTCACACATAATTGACTACTGTATATTCTGAGAGCTATCAAACAAACATGAGGTGAAAAGAAAGAACAGATGATTTATTCTAAAAGCTCAGTGTGACATTTCTTATTCTTTAAATCTGCCTGTCTTGATACTTTCCAGAGACAAGTAAGAGTTTAACAGGGGTGCTGGGGGCTTAAAACCAGGGGGAGTGAATTGTGTAGACCAAAGGGGGCACAGTGTGTGTGCAGGTGGAGGGGTGCATAAGGCCAGAGGTTGGGCAACAGGAGCACAGAGGGCACCAGGCATGCCTTTAGAGGGGATCTGCAGAGAACAGAGGTCAAGCAAGTATTATGGGGCATATAAACTCACCAGATGTAGACACAATGTGGGTGTCATTATCACCTGTCAGTCATTTCCACTCTTTTTTTAAAAACTCCTGAATGAAGGTTCATGTCATTTTCTATGACATTATAAATCTTTTAAAATATTTCCTAGGTGATAAGTTATATGTTATTTAATTAGTCTGTGGTAAAATTGAACAGCAGCTTTGGAACAGTGAGTAGTCTTGGAAATAAGGCTATAAAGTGCAGGGTACATGTGGCAGTTGTGTGAGGTTTCAGGTTTTGAACCAAACATGACACGACATTTATATGGTGTATCATGTTAATGAGTGGTGTACTCCTTTTCATAATCAAATAAGCTTTTGTAGCACTGGAAGTTTGATATGTGTCTGATCACTGTGGCAGCACAGCCCAACGCCCTCTAGAGTTACCATCTGTCTGGTTATAGATCAGTGAATTCGGCCCCAGTTAGCATTGTCACTGTGATTATGAAGCATTTGTAACTTTGATATTTGGTTCTTCTTTGGTTCAAGCATGGCTTTTCAACAAACCCATCCATGTGTATATTGATTAGCATAACCTAAACATAATTGAAATCGATCATAGATAGTTGGATGTACAGACAGACAGGCAAATACTGAAGCTTATAAAACAAACATATAGAACATAACTCACTCCAGCCTCCACGATTCCACTAACACAGACAAATGCACACACTCTATCCTTACATTTTAGCTGCAGTGGTATTTGCATCTTTCAGCCTGGCATGGTAGTGCTCCAGACGTTGGAACACGTAAATGCAAGTGGACAGCAGAGCAGGCAGGTTCTGCAGAGGTGCAGTGGATGGTACCTCCAGGGCCCTCTCCTGCAAACGACCCAACATGGCAAAGGCTGCCCTGCCACAGGCCTCTACAAAGCTTGACTGCACCTCCAGGAGAGAGCTGTCTCTGCAAGATGCTGCCAAAGGTAGCAAAGCATCCAACTCAGCCATGATTGTTCCACAGAACTGGAGAGAGACAAGACAAGATGATCTCAATGAAAGAAGAAAAATCTATCAGTAAGAGGAAAAAAAGAAGAAAACATTAGAAATAGACCTTGTTAGATGTAAATAATAGAACATTAGTGAAGAGTCATCAGAATGACAAGGTCTTGAGGTTGAAATTAGTATTTTGTGCAAGCTATTACACCTGAAAAGCAAACATCAGAGTAAATGTAAAATACAGATGTCCCAAGACAAGCCACCCACATAAGTTTGCTGCTGAGCATGCATAACTGGTATCAGGTCAAACAGATCCTTTACTTCTGAGGATACATCAGCATATGTATAGTTTTAGTTTTACAACAGCATGTACTGTGTTAGCTAGATTCAAACAGAAATCTTATATAGGACGAGGCGGCAAATCAGACATCCTGAGAAGAAGGGGGAAAAAAGGTCAGAGAAAGGTGAGAGTGAAAGAGAGGGTGGGAGTGAGAACTGTTATAGCAATGTGGAAGACCTATAGCTTATTCTGTAAACTCCCAGAGCTACAAGATAGACTTATCTCATTTATCCACATTTGTCCTGGAGAATAGCCTACAGGGACAAGCCTCCTTACACCTTTCCCTCTCCAGGGACTGGGAGGCTAGCTGATCAAGCGACTTAAAAATTTGTTGAGTGTGTGCGATTCAAACACACATTCTGTGTATTTTTTCTGGTACTTAATACAAGCTGAACTCTTAAATAATTCAATGACTATAATGATAGCGTTTAATCAGTCATCACAGCTAATGTATACTGATATTTCATTCTTCTTCTAGTTAACAATTTCACAAAAAAAAGGCACTAGACGAGTAGTTTGAACTTGCTAAGTTGATGAACAGGAAATGTTCTATGTGTGGGTGTCTTTGTGTGTTACTGACAACTCATAGACAGAATAAATGCATAGCATACATTCATATGTAGTTGCATAGCAAAACATACACATGCATACTTTAACACCACTGCATCTATTACTGTAGCTCATGTGCTTCCTATTGACATCCTACTAAGAACAGTGAAAGACGATCAGGCAGAGCCTTGGAGTCCCACATGTGTGCAAGTTCAAATCCAAATTTATACAGCTATATGTGTGAGTTATGAGCCAGGAAGATTCTTAAAAAGGCTTAAAACAAAGCATATTTCCAATATTCCCTGGGACTGCCAAGCGAGGTCACACTGAAGGCAAAAAAAAAAACCCTCAACAAAAAAACTCTATGCCAGTTTGATCAATCAATAAATCAATCGCAGTATCCATTAATTGCATCTAAGGTCATACACTCTATTACTCGACTTACTGTATAGGTTGACTGGAAGGTTCGATATTATGTCAGATCAGGGCCCCAGCGTGTGTACACAAATGACAATCTCACAATCTCTTTACACACCTTTCTCCATAAAAGCTTCCTGTGGGGTTAAAAGGCTTGGGAACAATGACCATTTGGACAATTGAGTCAATAATCTGACTGCATTTAGTAATTAGGAGCTTTCAGATAGGGAGAGCAGAGGCAGACACAGCATTCAGCATTACCAGGGTGACGGAGAGACACTGGAGAAACACCTCATACACATAAAGCACAGAGACACACACAAACTAAGCAGAGAGTCATGCTCACGTGCACAGTTAAACAATAAAAACCACACGTATGCATCCACATTGAAGTCAGGCTGAAACCTTAACTAGCTAAGATCAAAGCTTTGGATCCCACCAGGACTACAGCAGCAAGGTGAAAGAGACTGTATAAAGTTTTAAGTGCTAGGGAGGCCTGTTTGTGTGTGCAGAATGTGGAGTAAGCAGACAAGTGGAACACTGAACACACAGGTAAGGGATTCACTGAAGTCTGAATACAGAGTAGGCACTTCTGTTGCTATAATAGAGTGCTAGCATCAAGGTTAGAAGGGCCCACCCAAACAAGGAGAGTTCAATCTCAGGTTCTGACAGGAGGTCGGATTCTAGCTGTTGAACAGAGGGTATCTGGCATTCAGCACACATCTGACTGCAAATGTAAAAAGATGTACACTCTCTAAAGTGCTCTGATGGATGAAGAGTATCATCACAGCCTGCATATGTATGGTAATACAAACAGTGGAGTGGGTTCACATGAAAAAAGCGAGGACTGAGGTATGAACATATGAATATAAATGCGTGAAATATTGATCCATCATAATGTCTTTGAACCGCCCATATTTCATGCTTAGGTCTTGTATAGTAATTTTCTCTCTGCTCAAACACTAGAGCATGTGTCAAAAATGATGGGGAGGAAAAATATATATATAATATCTTATGATCTTGTCTTGGATATCTGTCTGGCTGGGTGTTATTGAATGCAAATGCATGCATGTATAACCTTTGGGCTGAAAGGCTCTCATCTTTGAAGCGTTGACCTACACATAAATATGTTGTATGGGTCCTGAGTACAGACAAATTCTGACACTCGTTAGCAATAAAAGCCACAAATACTGTCAGTGTAAAAGGAGGAGGAGGAGGAGGAGGTGGAGAGGTGAGGTAGTAATAAGTCTGTACAGTGTGCAGCATGGAGCAGAGAAGAGTTGAGAGGAAGATAAAAGAATGGGAGTTAGAAAAGTTTCAGGGCGTTTCAGACGAAAAAGTTGTCCAGTAATAGTAAAATAGTGAAGAAAATGAAGAGGAGCTCTAGAAAAAACAACATCATGTCATTTTAAATAGCAACATCCAGCAGTCCACCCTGAAACAATGAAAAAAGTTTAGTGAATTAGATACAAAGCCTGGTCTCACATCAGACACCGGTCTTCCTCCTGAGAACAGCCAATCTCTAGTGTCTCCTTCACCTCTCCCTGCCATTTCCCAGGCCCTCTTTTTTCATCTCTTCTTTCAGACTATCCCTCCTTTATCCTGCTCTCTATCCTCTTTTTATTCTATCATTTGTATATCTTAAACTTTCCCCTATTCAACACTTTTCTCTACATAACACTTAGACTGCATAATATCACCCATAGTGGTTTTTGGTTTCCTCTCGTCTCTCTTTTATCCCTTGAGTCCTTTCTTCAAGAAATACTGATGACTCTTCCCACAGTCCTTTCTGATTTATAGTGCAAACTGTGTCAGGAGGTAAAACTCACGGATAAAGTCTAATGTCACGCGTTTCGGAATAAAACAATGGCCACGTGTGATTTTCAATACTGATGCACTATTCAGAATTCAGATTCAGGCTTCAGGTGTCTCCTACGTGTTAGATTTGTCATTTCTTTTGCAAAGGGAAGACAAAACTTATTAATATTAACTCTTACATAAATTTGTGTTTAGTTTAATATTGCAAGAATTGGTCTAACACAAAACTAAGAATACTTTGTGTCACATGTTCCCAATTTGACACCTTATTCTGATTATATGGGGACAGGGATAACCATATTTATTATTAAAACATTCAGAATATCCCAGTGTATTGCATTGTTGCCAGGTATTGCAAGAATGTAAACACATTAAACCACTAAGAAATAATTATATAAGAAAAAATTGCTTATATGGAAAGTTTTATGTCTATTTTAGGTTTTATAACTTCTTTATATGTAAAAATTATGTTTCTTGTCATTACTGGTGTAAATGAGTTGATTTTAATAAAAAGATATTTCACATATTGACTTTTTACTGTCACTTTCATATTCATCATTTACAAGTGATTTCCAGGTTACACTTACATCGTGTTTCCAGCTGTGCTAATGGCCATCTACAGATTGGTGTGTCTTTATTTATTTAATATGTTTTGGACATTCTCTGCTATCTGTGGATGCAGACAAGAACTGCTAAGGGCAAAATTTTATATCAGCAGTTGCAGAATGACATGAGATAAGTAAGTAATCAAAATCAGAGAAGTACAGGGTTCGAGGCATGAATTTTATGCTGTAAAATAATGCAGAGGATGCATCTTAATTAGGTTCCACTCCATCCAATGAAGAAAAGAATATGAATGGAGTAGTCATGTAATTAGTCCACAGTTCAAAGTCTGGTATCTGTCAACAAACACGCTATATTACATTTGACTTCTGAATTTTGACAGTTTATCAGAGGAGCGTTTGTCATTTTAGTCAGTATCCTTACTTGTCAAACCTGTCAATCAATCTAGAGGCGATAGCACGCTCTGATACTGTCTTTTTTTATTTTGGTAGTGAACCTACCACACTGCTTACAATGGGATTGAAGACCGTGCCTTTGAGGTGAAAACTAAAAGGATAAGTCAGATGTGTTTTCCCTCTATTGTGTTTCTGTATAACTTAGGTGATCCAGGTTGCAGGCTTCTCATTGTGAAGCCCTTACACAGTTATAGTGGATTTTGACTCAAATGGTAATAACTCATCTCCTGTATTTCACCCAATCTGGAGTGCATGTGGCTGTTTGTAACCCACCATAAAGGCATTTCATTGCCATTAAACTTACAGTAAAGTACAGCACACTCAAAGAATCATACGTAAAATGGTGATAGTTGCTAGTATCTAATGAATCAATCAAATGTGTAAGAACAACATTTTTATACATGATTGTACCTTAGCTATCATTTTGGGAGTCTCTCTCTCTGAATAGGAGAAGAATGTGTCTTCTCTGAGATGTGTTGTTGTAGAAGCGTTGACAGTGTTTCCAATTGTGCGACTCAGGGTGATGGTGGTGTGTCCTGAAGAATGCAAGGCTTCTTCCTGCTGTAGACTTTTGGCACAAACATCATCCAGCACCACTTTGATACAGTGCTCCATATGAGGGACCAGTCCCCTAAATGCTGACCTCCAGTTAAACTCCAGAACACGTGCCTGTAAAAAAAAATAACTTCTGAATATTAGATATATTTTAGAACTACAAACTGGTTTCCCTCTTTGTAATTATAGAATAAGATAAAAAGGCTGAATGACACTGAATAGTTTTAACTTTCCTGTAGGGTCACAAAAAGGAACAGTTGCAAAAGTCTCACCTCTGGAGTGTGGACAAGTGTTTCAGCTGCGGATTTCTTGCCATCTGTTGTCATGTCTGAATCTTCTCGACTCTTTTTCAAGATGCCTAGATGGCCAATACAGAACTCACTGTTAAATTAAAAATGTAAAGCTATGTGGCAGTTGTTCAAATCATCTTAGAAACCTATGCATTTTTTTGCATGAATGTGTGCATTTCACACATCATTATGTGTTAAAAAATGGACTAACTAAATTGAACTAAATTCCAAACATGGCCATAATGAAGCAACTGTACACGCTGTAACTCAGAAATAAAATGTGCAGTGACCATATTGCCTTAGAGAAAGCAGAAATGGGCAGGAAATGCTAATGGCTATGACTTAATAAGTCTAAATACAGAGCTTGGATTTGATTTGAGCCCAGACAACATCAACTATATATGGGGTAATTCCAGGAGGGGAGACTGTGTGGATTTGTGGGGAGAGTGTAGGAGGATGAGTGAAGACAAGCGTACAGGATGTTGGGTTGGGCTACAATTAAAAAGCGTGAACATCAAGGCCACAGACTCCTAATCAGAAGGCGAAGAGTGAGACCCCAGGCAAGGCAATTTAGCTGAACAAGACCGCATGGAATGGAAGAAGAAGGAAGCAGCAAGCGCATCACTTTTTGACCTTTAAGCCCATCTGATGAATTTCTGGTAATTAAGCCGTTTGATTGCCTGGAATTAATGATTTGGATAACTGCCCTTTAAAGGCTGTTTACCTCTCTGTAAATTGAGCCTTTTTTGCAAGTCTTGTTTTTGTAAATGTAACCTTTATCGAAATTACTCCATGCACCAAAAGCTTTCATTTAACATCGCTGCAGCGGCAGTTCAAAGGGGAGAGTGGAAAAAGATACTAAAGGGTTATATAATGCCCAAGATAATTCACAACTAAAATAACCCATTTCTTCTGAACCAACTCAGATCCCTCACTAGAACAAGGAACATGATGTGCACATGCGTGTGATTGTGGGTAACTTGTTGACTGTTTATGCCTGGGTCATAGTTTTAGACATTCTGCAGTCCCCCTACTGTGACCCCAACACACACACAAAAATTATTTATTAGAATTTTGTTATTTTATTTACTCCCATGTTAATTATTCATTATCTGTTAGCTAATTTGATAAATGCAAACTACCTATATTGTCTTACTAATTAGTGTTTCAAACTCAGTCAGGCTCACAAGAAAATTTTATTGGGTTACAATTTAGTAGTAATTTAGAGTCTTTGGTCTAAAGAATACTGAATCAGCCTTTAAAGTATCTGCCAAAACTGTGCCTCAGGTTATTAATATTTTCCTAAGTCAGAAAATCTGATTACATGTCTAATATATCGTTGGAAAGATTCATACCTTTTACACAAGGAGTGTCTCCTGTACAGTTATTAAACGTCATGTTAGTGACCAGCTCCTTCACATTTCTCTCAAACCCCAGCAAGATGCAGGCCAGCTGGGTTAACGCCCTCAGCTGGTGGAAGGTCAAACTGAAGCTCCTGTTATTCATATGAAGCTCTATTGGTGCTGTGAAGGGGGAAAAAAATAATGTAAAAGAGGAAAGAAACAAAATAAACAGTGCATCGCTTGTGAATGTATGACTGACAGAGAGATAGAGGCGTGAGAGCCGCACTACAGTGTACAGTTCAGTAAAGGAATAAACAATTTCATGAAAACAGGTTTTCAACCCAACCTACACGCACTCATCAGAAAACACCCCCTGCTAAAGTCTTGCCTCGCACGACACCTCTTATAAATATCGACCCATTCATGTTTTCCCAATACACTGCATAAACAAAGAGACAGTGAAAAAATATGCAAAACTTCGCTCCCTGAGAAGTCACACATGCACATCCTTCTCTCTCGGCACAAAACTTTTCTCCCCCTAACCCGCCAATGACCTCCTCGGCATATATGGATTTCCCATTTTGGAGGCTGCCAAAGCCATCACCCGAGGGATGTTCCGCATTAAGCTGGAGAATGGGCGGCTGGGAGATGCGTTGCCATACTTGCAGACACGTGCACAAATAGTTTTGTGTGTCCGCTTAAATGAACTCCTCCACTGCAAAGGCATTTGGGAATGGATGAGCTCAGTATTAGCCTTAACTCTGAAAGCACCGAGATGATTGAGCATTGAGAAGAGAAGAAAGAAGACGGGGGCCCTTTTCCAATAATTGTAACATTATTGCTTCGGGATCCTAATGTCATTTTGCCATATTGTTAAACAAAATCTGACAATATGACAACACACTGTCCCCAAGGATGGCTGGTTTAATCATATATGAGGCTTGACGCAGTGTGTATGAAGGCACTTGAGGGTCAATGAGTTTTAGTGTGTTTGTTTCTGCTGGGTGAGCGCACACACATGTTTACCACGCATGTGATGCAGGTCCTTATGAATAGCTTGATTTGTAGACACTTTCACACACATTTGCACACATTTGCACATGTCAGTCTTGCAGGATAATTGCCACACTGCAACCAGACACTGTGGTCACTGTGGAATATATTCTGACCTCAAGTTTGTTTGTGCTTGCAAGTGCATACTTGTATCTGTGTGTTAGTGTGTGTTCATGCATGTATGAAATTGCATGTGAATAGCTGTGTAATTATTTGCCGTGTGTTAAAATGTGTGTGCATGTATTTGGGTATATGTGTTTGTGTAATAAAGCTGCGTGGGTCCACAGCTCAGCAGCTCCTCTGTAATGGGGTCCAGTGGGAGTCTGCTAGAGAAACTCATACTGCATGTGTGCATGCATGACCTGGCTGACACCCACGTGCAAGCCTCGTTCTCCAGCTTGCGCATTCATGCAGACACCACCAACCATGCCTGTTTCTGAAGTCACCAGCAAACCAACCGAGCTTTCCGTGCCTAAACGCAAACTTAAGTTGTCAACAACTCTAGAGTAAACAGTCTAAACTGGATGAGCCAGGGACAAAATTGAGAGAGAGAGAGCTGTTGGATTTGCTAAAAACTATCACTATTACAACACTCCCCCACCACAACGCCATTGCATCTTGTATGTGGCATTCATCTGAGCATACTCTAGCAGCCATTATCCCCCACTTTATCTGGCACATTGCCTTTTCTGAGGCATTACCTCTATCTCTTTCCTTTTTCACCATTCATTTTTTTCATTCCCTCAACCCTGTGACCCTATGACTGGTTTACTTGCTCACTAAGTCACACTCTAAGTAGTCACACATGACCTTGATGTTTAGTAGTGCTCTGCCTCAGCCTCTCATCAAGTTCTGCCACCCAGGCTATATAGGTATTTATAGTCGCCTCCCTAGCCTAATAGCCTTATAGCCATAGCAGTCTAGTACACAGCCATCTAAACCTCATTATACCTTTGTCACAACAGTGAGGCCAAATGGTGGCTCTCATAGCCAGTTGATGAAGAGGGTGTGCTTAAAAGCACCCAGGTGTGTCATATAGCATAGTGCATAGCATGTCTCATCAAGTGGAATGAGGAAGGGCAGCAGCAGACAGAAGAGTTCAAACAAAGGTCAGTGTAGTAAGAATCAATAAGGGAGGGCTGCTGCTCAAAGGAGGGCAAAGATTATACAGTATGTTTATATTGGAGCTCCTCCATATTACATTATAGTGTGAAGATGTTCTTATGAACAAAAAAAAAATCAATGGTTAGCTATATTGATTACCACAAAGCAGTATCTTCCAGAAGCCCTCAAAGCAAGCAAGCACATATCAAGCAATATGTCATTCAACAAAATGTGTGACGCGGAAAAGAGTTTGATTGAGGAGCAGGAACACTGCTAAAAGATGTCTGCAAATACCAAACTCTGCAGGTCTACAGTGGCTAGTTTCAGTTTGTAGCTTTTAACAATGACAACAATGTAACAAAAGGAAAAACAAACAAACACACAAACAGAGCAGGTATTTTTGGCGAGCCATCAGTCTTCTCCTCGTCTGTCTCTCCTGTGGGTTTCACCATCAGTTCCACAGCACACTCTCTCTCTCTTTCTCACACAAACATGCACACACACTGCTCTTGACTGGCAGGGAACAGAGAGAAAGGGGAGAGAGGAAGACATCTAGGGGAATGGAAAGGGGTGGTGGTTAGGGATGAAAACATGGGGAAGCGAGGGAGGGAATAAGAGGGAGGGGCGGGATAAGGGAATTCCCTTAGCAGTTGTTATTGATTCCGGTGTTTACGGGCGAATAGTTTAGTGCCGTTTACAAAACAGAACAGATGCAGCCAGTGAGCAAAAAGGTAAACAATTGCTGTGTGGCGGGCTGCCAAATCCCTAGTCTGATGTATTAAACTCACGGTGAAGAGCATTTCCCCTTTGGCTGCACTTATTGCCACTTCATTTCCTCTTTGCTCACATACACACTCTCTCCTTCTTGCCATCTCTTTCCTTCTCTGTGTGTCTCTCTTTCTCTGTCATTCCCTCATTTATCTGCAGGAAAAAATGTGGAAGGGTGCAGGGCTTTTTGCCGTCTGGCTATTTTCTGTCCTTCTCTGACCCAGGAGGCCCAGTTCTTCCTAACAGAGCCATTAGTAGGGGGAATTGCATGTGTCTGACATGGCCGAAAACCAATTATTAGACACTTTCTACCAAATGATGCCCAAGTCTTTGGGGAATGGGCAATCATGCAATAATTTAGCCACTGATTTAATTTCTCTCCAGCACAGCATCTCTTCCTCTCTCATTCTCTGTCTCTCATTTTTCTCTCTTTCTCTCATTCTGTCTCTCTGTAATGTAAATCTGACTATCAAAGGGACAGGCTCCCTCGGAGGCCAGTCGAATAGTGTGGCAACGCCATTTGACTGGCCTCCAGTTTCTTATCATGTGATCACAATATGTGATCAAGAGCTTTCTGTGTGTTGTACAACACCCTCTACAGGTGATGTAAGTATTTTGTTTCATTAGATCCAGAAAGATGAAGGAGGATAAAGTTCATAAGATAAAGCTAAGCTAAAATTGTTATCTGAGCCCAAAATTGGCTTAGTCAAGAACAAGCTGTCAAGCTGCACATTAACTTTGCTCTATTCTGCGTGTTAAAAACAATTTTTTATTTGTTGAAGTCAGTGCTGACACATCTGTCCATTCATTTGTTAAATATATATATAATGATAGGATCACAGTTACCAGGCCAATGAGATATGTGATTTAAGGTTAAGGTTTCTACCGACTACAGACTACCGGTGGACAGTTCCAAAACATATCAAAATCAAAATTTCCCCTTGTCAAAATGTACCATTAAGCTAATGTAGCCATAAGCCAGTAGCTTTAAGCAGACACGAGAAAGAAAAGCTCGAAAATGATGCAGCAGGACAATAACCCTAAATCCTCTACAGAACAACTTCTGAGACACATAATCCAGCTTTGGAGTGTCACAGTCGAAGTCCGGCCCTTAACCCAATAGACATGCTATCGAAAGGCCTAAGGAGATCCATTCACACCAGACATCCTAAGAATATGGGTAACCTGAAGCAGTTCTAAAAGAAATACTGGTCCAAATTACTGCTGGACATTGTGCAGGTCTAATCCACATCTACAAGAAGTAATTCAACAAGTGCTTGCTTGAGGTTATTCCTGTCAAAACTGGCTCAACCAGTTATAAAAACAGTGTTGCTATTTCTTTTTTGCCATCATGGAAAAAGTAGACCTGAAAGACCATGACTGTGTTTTAGCAGGTTAGAAATATTGTGTCTGTTGATATTTGTGACTTTGGTAAAGATCAGATCATATTTCACGACCAATTTATGCAGAAAATCAGGAAATTGCAAATAGTGACATTACTTTTTCTTGCAACTGTACTATTTGTGCACCACTTCATTCTATCATAGAGCTTCACTCTAGGGGACACTGTGTTTTCTGCGTATTCATGCCACCTTGTGTGTTCATCTCACAGGATGTCAAACAGGGTCATGTGGGTGCCTTGGGGTATGTCTGTGTAAGTACTGTATGTGTGTATGGAAGGATGTGCCACTGTGGACCACCCGCTGGGCCTTGTGACAGCTGGGGTCCTCTTCGTCAGTTGCGGCCCACTGCTCGCTCAGACAGCCTTATTATGGGAGGCCTCCTGCTGTGGTTCCCCAATACACACTATGACACATTCACATACACATGCATATGCACTCAAACCACCTAAGCTCTGGTCTCTTGTGGCCCTTTCCCTAGGTGCTGTCCAACCAGGCCACATGGGCCAGCCACCTTTCACAGAAGGGGAAAGTAGCCATATTTGTTATCTCAATTAAATTCCCTTATCAAAAAGCAGTGCGGTTGTCACAGTGGTGTTTTTTGTTGTGACAGTCAAACAGAGCTAACTTTATTTTTGCTTTATGTTTGTTTTTCTATCTGCATCCATGTCTTTGTTTCTGGTTCTCTTTATGGCAAATATTGCAATGACAGTGAGATGGGGGTTAACATTTCTCTGGTTACCTCCAGAGAACACAGGGGAAAGTATTGTCTTGATGGGAACATTTCATTAAAACCCGCTTGTTTAGTGCCCTTGTTCGCATTATTGTTTTTGAGCCTTTGGCGAATCACACTAACTCTTCATCAGAAAGTGCTGGCTGCTCTCAATAAGCCAGCCATTTTTGTCTGTGCTTTCTCAATAGAAATGTTCATATCCTTGAGCTTTTCAAGAGTGATACACAAAAGCCATTGTGACCACTCGCAGAAAATGGGGGGAGAAATAAATGGCAAGCATAATACACATTCTCAAGGGCCATGAAACATATTCTATTCTATGATTTCATTGGAGCCATGATGAACATTAAGATTAGTAAACAACCACATGTTCTGTGTAGTAACTTTCTTAAACAAGGGCTCATTGTCAACAGGGACACAAAATGTGAGGAATAAAAAAGGATCATCCATAAACTGTAAGAATCACGCAAACACACATGCCCATGTGCATACAGAGACACACAAAGACCACACTACCTAGCCCATAACTACATGGCAGCATGCAGGTGCACGTCCCCGGCTGACAGTGTGTATAAACTCAGGCAGAGATATGATCTAGTGAGGAGCTGCACTTATTAAATATTAACAAACGCCATTCCCAAGTAGCCTCAATCCCCTCAAGCACCTCCAATGCCAGTCAGAGCCTCAGCCTAGCTATCTCGCGTCACTACAGAACCTCTTTCCCCACTGAATAGGCTGCTGTGCTTTCTCTAAGAAAGAGTTCAAAGAGCTAGAAAGGGTGAGGGGGTTGGGTGCAGAGGGGGTGAATGTGCTTACTATACATGTTCTAACTCAATCCTTTTTTATCTATAGGGAGCTGCCGACATAGTCATATGGGGAAATTAGTGGAAGTGGAATTTAAATCAGGGCTATCAGAATGTTGCAAAGTGTTTGAACAGAATTTCGTAACCTCAACTTCACCCCAGTGGTTGATTGTTAGGGAATAAACTGTATGTGTGTATGCAGGGAAGTTGAAATGAAGGCTTTTGATGTCCTACAAAAACATGGATCTCCTATGCATACATATGCAAATTGGTGATGCCATATGGAAATTTAATGATGCATTTTTAAAGGGAAGTATGTACATATGTACACATATATACTTGATGACACAATTCTCATAGTGAGTCTGCAATTACATAGTGCACACACTAGCATTGATTGAAAGACAAATGTGCAGACATGCACCTGACCCACGTTCAAAGGTGAATGAAAAGACACCTGCATACTGTATTCACCTACACAGCAGCCTAAACACACAAGCAGGGCCATATCAGGGCAAAATGCACAATTAAAACACACTAACCCTGCACCAGCAAATGCTTATGGTTATTGTACATTAGCGGTGAGTGCATGTTTTGGTGTGGAATCATTTCAACTTTATCTAAAGGGTGTGCAAACAACTAGATGCAGGGTGCCATTGTCTCAATGGAGAACTTTAATCTAATGGTACGTTAACTGTAGATCAAAAATCATGAAGTTAAATAACTTTGATGACTGCTTAAAATTGTTTAAAATGTGACTAATGGTTATTAGCTTTTATCCCACGACACTTTTAGAGAACTTGAAAACTGGGAGGTTTGAAACGTGAAAAAAAGTACAGTATTTCTTTTGTTTTGGCAGAATCTAGCACACATGTACATGCAGTGACAGAAAGACTTGCCCACCCACTCCCCTGCAGACTCAGTGAGGTGTGTCAGTAAGGTTTAAAGCCTGTATTGTTCCTGACCAGTCAACCTATCTAGCACACTCCCCAGTTTCACTGCTCACCCCATTGCATTTGGAAAACTACAGGAAGATGGCAAAAGACAAGAAATGAAACAGGGAGAGGAAGTGGACACAGGAGAGAAGAAAACTGGAAAAAAAAGAGAGCTAAAATCCTTCACATCTGTCTAGGTACAATGTCAGAGCCTGCCTTTGAGTTGGTGGGGTTAAAAGAAAAGGTAGATCTCGCCATGAATGCTGTTAAATGGTTCAGTGGTTTGACAGTGGCTGATGCTACAGACAGCACTGCTCCCCTGGGAGACTGCATAGTCTCCCAGGCATGGATCTTATCAAAATATATCTCTGCCTGCCTCTACTACGGAAATAAACAATAACACAGCAGGGAAGGATGGGGAGATCTAAGGAGGCACTGGATGCTTATGAAAATAGAATTCCTTTTTTTTCCACTGTCATAATTGTTTTGACAATTATGGGTGTAGCATACAGTATAGACAGTAAAGCGTGAAAGCAGATTATGCATTAATGTTTAAGCTTTGGCTCTTTAAGAGCCACAGGAGTTTGGGTGGTGGATACGTCGGTCGCTGAGCTTTTTTTTTTCTATTGGTTTGGGGGGGGGGTTAAAACACGAACAACAAAAAGGTAATCCCAGTTGTAGCCCTTAAAGCTGTGTTGCAGCTGATAGTTAAACACACAAACATACACACAAAAACACACACAAGTATAACCAGCACAGGCAAAACTGCTCCATTTTACCATCATTACACAGCACGGGTCCCCCGCTCCCTTTGGAGCCGTGTTCTGCCTCCGGTGCTACATTTGACGGTTTGTTGAGCTGCACGTAGGTGTGTAGCCTCCACCACGTTACGTGATCAAACAGCCCAACTGACGCATGGCCAATTATCCTGGCTGCCTCCTCTCATCTCACGTTTAAGAAGAGGGGAAGTAAAAAACAGAGAGGGAGATGGAGAGAGGGAGGGGAGAAACAGAAGCAAGGCTGGTGGTGTGTTTATCGAAGAATGGCAGATGTAAAAGCACTCTTTCCCCCATCCCACAGGGAGCCTGACATGTGCACAATTTTTTAAAAAGTAAACAATGGCTCACACAGTTTAGATTTTTTTATTGCAAAACTTCATCCTCTGCAAGCCGTAATATGAATAGGAGTATATGGGAGCAATTATGTATCAAAAGTGATGCAGCGTGTGAAGGTCTATGCTCTTATCTAGTCTCAGTGTAGAACATCGCTGCAAGCCCCATGGTAGTGACACATTCTGCATTAGTGGAAAATGTTAAAAGTACTTCATCATATTCTTTTCTCTCAAATATCGATCCCATTTTGTAAGGTCAAGAGAAGGCTGAGCCTTGTTCACACTCCTCCACCCACTCTTTCTCAACCCATATGTTGTTCTTCTTTAACGTCTATATCATTGCTCAAATGTAAACAGAAGGTTAAGATTAATCACAGTCTATAAGGTCATAAGGTTGTATGAATGTGCTGCTGCTCTCTCCTTGTCATATAACTTTATTTCTATGGTTATCAACACACAAAGACATCGGCACAATGCATCCTGACTTAAGTTAAGGTGAGATAACTCAACACACTGAAACACACTGTTGACAGACCTTGGGTATGGAATGGACCTTTCTTGTGATAATCACAATTAGAGATGAAGTATATGGTCAATAGTGTCAAGTTTCAAAAGAAGCCTTGGCCTTAAAAATAGTGTTTTTCTTATTTTGCTGGTAACGTGGAGTAAGGCAGATGGAAAAGGGGCAGTAAAAAGAAAACAATTACAATGGAAACAGCAGTTACTGACAATCACATACAGAGGCCTTGGCTGTGGCTCAGATAACTGCAGACTACACTTAGAAAGTAACAGAAAAGCAAAAATAAAGAGGAGCAAGAGAAAAAAAAAATTACCCCTTGCTGGATAACTTTCAGAAGAAGGAAGTGAGGAAAGGTGGTAGAAAGCAGTAAAACACATCTATATACACGTTAAAGAAAAAATGAGCAGAAAGAGCAGATAACAGCTTTCTAAACTATTTAAAATGAGCCACTTACCCACGGTTGCACGTGATCTGGCAGAATATTTTTTGATCTTGCTGCTGAGTGTGGTGTTATCCCTCAGGGCCGTCTCACATTCTCTCTCCAGCTGAGAGGTCAGTTCTCGGGCCACAGTGCCGAGGTAGGCTGCATTAAGGAAACCGAGGATTGTATGGGGTTCTGCTAGCCTTGTAAGGACACGGAGTTCCTCTCTGAGTGCTTGGAACAGAGCTGGGACCACAGAGTGAAAACTCAGCGCCAGTCTATTGAAGCCAGCCTCACCACCTGGGCTGCTGCTCAGTGCGGAGTGCATCATAACCAGCACTGACTGGCTTCTTAGGCTCTGGATAAATAACAGCAAAAAACATATTACTGTGAAATCATTCCTATGCTTCTGTATTATAGTGGTACAGCAAATTCACTTAGTTGATCTGGATAAATCTAATAATATCTAATCTAATAAATTAGCTATCAAACTGTTCTTAGCATACATGCCTAACATAAAAAATATACAAATAATTAAACATTAAATTTTTTGTCAACACTGTAATTTTCCACACCTGGTAATGTGTGAGCACTTCAGATTCAGGATAAAGGAATAATAGCTGTTGCAGACATTGGACCCGTTCGGGAATGGACAGAGAGGACACATGTCCGGGTCCAGGATTCTCTGTCTTGTGAGAAGACAGCCGATCCAGTAGGTGGCGGCGCAGCTGGAGACGCACATCATCCCATGGCTCCTGGATCTAAACAGAATAATAAAATGAAGAGTAGGTGCAAAAACATACAATATTCAGAAGGTATCTGAATTTTCATCTTTGGTGGTAATCAGTGCAAATATTCAGGTACAGCAAAAACAGTCTAATTTTCATTCCAATACACTCCGCCAAATAACCAAATAACACATTAAATGAATTTACCCAATAACAGATTGATTACTGTAAGGACTGGCACTGAACTGAAGCGAAAATGGTGTATTACCCCTAATGAAGCATCATCTCGAACTGTATGTACCAAGTGGATGGACGAGGCAGTCAGATGAGGATGAAGAGGGGAAAACGAGGACAAAGAAGAAGGGGTACAAGGAAAGCAAACGCCACACTGGGCAGATAGATTCAGCAGGAGTTGAAGTGTCGCTTCCACTTTCCCTTCTTCGTCAGATCTTAGGTACTGTTGCTGAATTGAAAAGAGGAGTGAAGATGTTAGTGTCACAGGAGGAAAAAGAAAACTGTGAAATTACGTGTTAAGTGTTGCATGACTCAACTTAGAGTCACATGACTGTACACTGTAACTGACATAACTGTTCAGAGGATGATGGGTTCTTGGACAAGTATTTTGCAGTTAAAAAAATTTACCTTGTTAAAAAGATCAAGATCAAGCAGATCAACAGATAGCTAAATGTCAGGTAATGCTAATACAATAATGTGCTAAATTGGAGATGAAGTAACATGAATGAAGATTATTAAAATCATGGCGAGCCTTGACAGGTGAATGGTTACAGTGTATGCCATGTAATCACAGATTCCCCGGTTCAAGTCTGGCTGGGGACCTTTGCTGCATGTCAGTGTCGTAAATATTGTGATGTATTACCAACGCTCTGAGGAAGTCCATGAGCTCTTGATGTCCAGTGGTAACAGGTCTGACACTTGTGTGTGCTCTCAGATTGTAACACTGCAGGATCTCTGAAGGGCTGAGTGGACGTTCCCCCGTATGGGGATCTCCCAGTTTGGCTTGGAGCTCCTTTAGCTGCTGTTCAATGCTGAATAAAAAAGAGATACACTGTGTGAGTCTGAGAAATAATGGCCACAACAGTAACATTTTCAGTAAAAATAAATGTAAACCGAAACCAAGTGTTTAATTTTAGTCACTTTAAAAAAAAATTTGTATGATTAATTCTGAAAACAAGAGATGGAGTGAATGACAAGAAAGACAAGTTGAAAATTTAAAACAATTTCTTGTTAAAAATGAGTCTTGTCTGGATCAGAGGTTCCTGTTCTAAACCCCTACTTCAACCAGTTAGGACTGACTATCAAGTTCTCCTGGGACACCAAGAAGAATATTGTGAGATTAAGTGCACCTCATTCATTTGAACATACAGCTACATCTGAACAAATGAAGCAGGAACAATAAAGGAAACAGTCACGTCACAATTGTAGAAATACACATAGTAGTACACATACACTATAGTAAAAAGGACTACACAGTGCATCATACTTGGCTTGCCTTTACTTTCTTTCAATGTCTGTATCATGAGAAGACAGATACAGCATCAACAGTAATAAACACAGACATCGATATATCAAGTGTGTGAGTGTGTGCTAAGCATCTGGTGTGAAGTGGAGTTACAGGCATCGGCAAGCATCTGAGACACATGCTTCTCGCTGTTGCACGTCTTACTCTTCCCCTTGGTACACACACACACACAGACACACACCACACACACAAACACAGTTCTTTTGATTTTAACAGACTGCATCAGCTATTCTGTTTCCCCTTTAATATGATAGATTAGAAATGACATCTTTGGGCTCGCAATGTTCAGTCATTTCCATGCAAATCAATGCATATATATTTGGCCATGTAAGACAGTCTGTTTGCGTGTGTGTGTCTGTCTGTGAGTGTGTAGGCCGATATATCTGCATAATTAAACATGTTATGTGTTGGGAACACTGCTATTGTATTTGTGTGTGTGTTGGCTGTATGTTCATAGGTGTGCGTGTGTAAGAAATGGATGTGTGATTGAAGTAGTGCATTTAGTAGCAAGGCTGAAGCCAATGAGCACTTGCCATGTTGATTATCGATTACTGATTAATGTTAAATAACACATTTTTTTAGGCCAGATGATTAATCACATATCCAAATTTTTAATCAATAGAAATAAAAGAAAACCTTAACTGCACTGCTTCAGTGTGAGTGCATGGATGTGAGTTAGTGTACATGAAGCAAAGCTAGTGTAACAGTTCCTCATCAGTTAGCTCATCCCCTACCGCAGGTCTATAAACTGCCTTCTGCCTGCTTCTGGGCCATGAACACATCCAGATGTCTTACAATGGCAACACATTAAATAACAGTTCAATCTGACACACTTTCATTTCAGAGGGGAAAAAACGCAAGGGGATAAAATGTTATAGACTGTTACAAACCGTTATCCTCTAGATTGAACACACCCTAATGCCATCGCTCTTTCTCTCTTTAACTATCTTCCTCTCGCTTCTTCTTTCGGCGAGCCAGATGATGCATCTCACTTTAATCTCTTGACACCGACTTGCTGACTGACAGAAACACTGACTATAAAGTGAGTGTGTTTTGTGTGTTAGGAGTGATTTGTTGCCATGCAATACTTAACATGCTGCAGACTTAATGCAGAACTATTAACTACTCCTATATTAAAGTAGAGCTTTCTTTATCATGCTATGTTCATGCTGTTCTGTGTAAGAGAGGTATTTTCTTGTGTCTGATCCTGTGAGTGAAGCTACTCTTAACCATATTCAACAATACTCGCCCAAAGCTCACAAGCCATAAAACACAGCTTCAACAAAGCATAAGTAGCGTGGTTCTGGATTGCTGATGGCAGTGTGTGTAAAATTAACAGACACAACTTTAAACACCATGAAGTATTATTCAGATGCTGATTTGTTCTGTGGGACCTCTGACTATATATATAAAATATAGAAATTACTTTCTGAGATGTAGTTATGCACTATATATCATAATTAAAATATTCCCATTCCTGTTTTTTATACCGTACATATGAGGATACATCCAAAATTATCTCCTGAAAATTGCTTTTTAGCATAGATTACTGTCATATGCCATGCCTTCCAATAAAGTCTTCCTGTAGATTGAATGGCAGCACAGTATGTGAGTTTATGGTACGTCATAAATATAGATGTTTGTTCTGGGCTTCACCCCAGGACTTCACGTAGACAGCAGGTTTGAAATGAGCTTCCATCTGTAGCTCACTTTTCACACTCTGAAGTTCATTAAAAACAGAAAACGTAGGCTATGTGGGTGGCTTTTGTCTTGTTTTACAACAGAGGTGATGTCAATTAAAGTGTAGCTAGGACTTGTTAGCCTTGGGACTTGGTCAGATGGCACAGCAGTCTTTGAAACTCTATTTTGTTATATGCGGACACAACAGAGAGGCTCTTGACTTGAAAACCATATAAGACCACAGAGTAAGACAGTCAGGAGAATGGCTTTTAGGCTTCATACTCCTCAGTCTTGTTCGACTCCCCATCATCTTGCTCTCACCTTTACTGAACAAAACAATGAAGTCTAATGGCCACAGCAACAGACCTTGCTTTTCCAAATACATTTTCGAGTCTTGCCACCACAGTTTTTCTCTCTCCATTGCCCCTTTTCATTTTCTCTCCTCAAAAACTCTATCTTTCGTAATTTTCTTTTCTTTACTCTCGCCTTTCAATTACCCCTCCTTAGGGCCTTGTGCTGTAAGTTATAAAGTCAATGTGGATGGTCTGTGTCAAGAAGTCCATCCAGCTCTCTACAATGTTGCGACCTTTTGCCCGCCAGTGTAAAAGCTACCTGCAGCCTAATCAACTTGGCAGGATTAGCTCCCAACCTGATGACTTCCACTGCCAGCAGCTCAGATGCTGAGGAAAGAGACAGAAAAGGAATTGGAGAAGATGAAAGCAGAAATGGGTAAAGACGACAATGGACAAACCCATAATGACAAAAATCGCACAGGAGAACTCAACAAAAGACGTGCAGAATGAGAAAAGAGGAAACTGCGAGGAAAGGATTCTTTAGGCTTCTTGACAAACATGCCAATCATTTTACCCTAACTGACTCACACACATACACATACTTACACTTTCACTGGTGAAGTGAAATCTAATTGTTTTTCAGATTGGTCTAGCTTGACAGTTGACACCACAGCCATGCTCCCCCCAACCTTGATCACCGCTGAGAGAGAAACGGAGCATCCGGAGGTCTTTTATTAGATATGATGGCACATTTCACAGCTCCCTTACTTACAGAAACCCAATCCCGCGATTAGTCAGCGCTTTGACGTTATCTTAAGTTCCTTGTCAGAATTAATTTAGTGTGGGTGGGCTGCTGTGGGGCTGCCTGTCTGTCGTGCTTTGCTCGCCTGCAGGAGGTGGGGGGTTGGAAGCAATGGGGGCAGGAAGATCCCTTTCAAATAAGCCCCAGCTTCAGTTAGTGCCAAACCAGCCACCTGAGAACTAAATATCTCCTCCATCAAAGGGCCCCATTCTGTGAGGGGTAAAGGAGTGAATGAGCTTGAATGAACAGACTGAAAACAAATCCCATCCTGGCCCAGCCTGTCGCCCACTTAGTGCCTTCAGCGCTCAGCCACCCGGTCCGGCCAATGATACCAGGGAACCGATACAGCTGATATACTAACTTAACACACGTGTCACACACAGCTAAACGCAGTATGAACTACACACTGCAAGAACTGCAGATCAGTATTTTTGTTCATTGAAAAGGAACCTTGCACGATAATTTACTATAGCTGACTTTTAACTACACCAGCTTACACACAAATCCTGTCTATCAGAAGCACTTGCTCACACAGAATCAAATTTAAAACCATTGATATTGTACCCTGATCAAGATTGGCAGGTGACTAGTGAGAGCCATTTCCCTTGCCAGTGTGAAACTGGCCGTCAGCAGTCCCCAAGCCTGTGCTGACACTTCATTAGAGGTCTTTTCCCGGTGGCCCACCACTCCTGAGCTCCACTCTCCACCAAACCCTGCACCGTGCCACTGTCCCATCTGATGAAAACTAATGGATTACAGCATTTCAATTTGGGGGAGCCAGCTCCGTTGTCAGACTATCTTAATCTCATTCAATTAGGTAGCAGCTCTTTGGCAAATCTCTGACATCTGAGAAGTGAGAGCAGGCCAGTCACTCTGACCCATAAACAGGTTGAAGTCCTTCACGGGTGTGGGCAGCTTGGTCTCCTCTATCTCTCGGTTTCCTTTTCCTCTCCTCTACTTCCGTAATTTGTCCCAGACACTGATAAGTCAATTAGGCAGCAGGTGAGTGAGCTGTAGATGTGTGTTTGTGTGTGTCTATGTCTGCGGCCCACCCTGGTTGAGGCGAAATAGAGGCCTTGGAAGATTCTGTTTGCCTGAATGTGTCCTAACAGTAAAAAGGATGTCCTGAAATAGTCTGGGAGAAGTTAGCTGCAGCCTGACAGAGATACTGACCAGTGGTTCCCCACGGCGAGAGGAGGATTGCCTTATTTTTAGCCCCATTCTCCATTATCTGGGCGCTTTGTTCTCATAATGGTTATCCTTCTCCCATCTGCAGGAACACAAAATAACCCTTTAATGCTTAGAAAGCAGAAAAATGGCCCGGCCTTCGGTAATAAGCCTTGAATTACCTACCCAAGGGGTTTCGTTTCAAGATGTGGAATCTTCAATTATTATGTTCCCATTTAGAAGGAGGAAGGAAAGAAAGAGGGAGAAGGGGAGGGACACAGAGAGAGACAGAGTGAGGAAGGGATGAGTCCCAGACACTAATGGTGCCAAAGTGAGGCTTTGTTCACTTGCTACATTTAGCCTGTCCTTCATCATCTGCCCTCAGCCACACAACGCCACAAACGATAAAAGACCTGAAATATAGATTTCTCTTTTTCTTCTCTCATCCCCATGTCTCTCTCTTTATCAATCTATTTGTGCTCTCCAACTATACCCATGTGCCATCCTTGACAGACATTTACAGTATATATCATTCTTCAGTGATGGAGAACAGGGGGGGAAAAAAATCAAATCTAAGTTGACACACAACATTTTCCTCCATAATATGTGATGGCTATATTGCTCAAGTAATTAATAAAATTAACACTAACCCCTAAAAGTGATTCTTTGTTTAGTTTATTTTAGTTATTAAATACATACAATTTGACAATGCATTTCATTTAAAGCTATTGTATAGCTATTTATAAAGTATTTATTTCACTATATGACTTAGTTTGTGCTGCTGATGTGTGCTGCATTATATTATCATATATATTTATGTTATTTAGCCTGAGTGATACATAATAACAACAGTGTAACAACTTCACCTCTAATAATTTAGTTATCTTATTTTTTCTGCACTTCAGATCAAGTAAATTCCCACTTAGACGTATGTTAACGTCATCAGGGAACCTGATTTTTTTTTCTCAGACAACCTGATAACTATACTTCAGTTCAGAATTTATTGCTCCAGCGTGGTGTGACTGATGTAATGGTTTTATTGGGTTTTTCTTTTTAAATAAACAGTACTGCTTTGTTTTACAGGCATTTACAGAGACTCTTCAAATCTATCTAACATATGTGCTAAAACCAGATAAAAAACAAGAAAGCAAACACACAAAAGTAAAATTACTAACTAAATCTCCTTCAGTGTGAAATACTTAAACTTTGTGGCCTGATAATGAGAAGGATAAGGTGGCAGAGAAAAAAGGTCGATGCAGTATTTCAGTTTTTAATCAAGAGTTCTTATTTGTTGCTGCCATTGAAAGCAATCTTTGTGTGTCAGTCATGCAGGTTTCACGTTGCTTTAAAACAACTTCTGCTGTGCCTGCACAATCAACATAGAAAAAAATCTGAGTTTGTTTTCCCACCTTTTTCCTAGTAGTAATCTTTGCGCAGTACAGAAAACAACTTCACAACACATGTGAAAATTGTCTGTGAAGTAATATAATCCATCAACATAAACATGAATCTTTAATTATGTTTTGTCAAAGTTACTGTTTAACATTTATTTCATTTTGTCAGTGTTGTTTTCTCATATTAAACTGCACATTTTATTTTCTTCTGCTGGCTGTCATTCACCTGACATCCACAGAACAAAATGTTAGGCTTCACCAGAAAATAATCCTTCAAAAGCACGCCGCCTTAAAAAAAACTTCACTGTCACATTCATTCTTTCTTATTTAGGGTTCTTTGTCAGATGGAGGAGTTCTTAATTGCAGTATGGCTTTGCCATTATAAAGTTTAAATTCTAAGTATGAAAAGAAAGTAAAAGTGATGTGTGTTATTCAAAGAAAGTGTGTAAAAATGTCACATCTATTCTGTTAAGGTCAAAAAGATCAGGAGGAAATATTACCGTAAGTTGATGCTTTTGATTCTCTAACTGACCTGTTGGCATTGAGGTTGAGCTTCTCCTCTGTGCTTTTTAGAAGCTGTTCAAAGTCCAGCTCACTGGAAACCCTTGAAACCAGCAGCTCGACGAAGGCATTATCATCAGGAAAATCTCCGGGCCACTCCATCCTGCACTGAAAAAGAAAGGAAAGCAGAGAGAGGAAGAGAGACAGGTGGCTTTATAGCATTAAAACACTCTGCATGACATGCAGCAGTTCATAAAACAAAATAAGGCAAAAGACAACACTACTGTCAGGATTAAATCAACAATGTCAACTGTGATCTGGAGTGTTATTATCATAGCTGTCTGTCAAGACACTAACCACACACACGAGCACACACATACATACACATTATACACACGCCTGTAGTCATGTGGTGGAAGTGGATATTTCCTCAAACAAGAGTCTTATTAGGAGGCGCAAATCAATCGCACCTGAAACACCTGAAACAGAAGGAAGCTTATCATTTCTCTTATTTCCTCATAAATCATTTGTTTCAGGAGGACCCCTAATCAAAATGCATTGCCTCAGCCTCTAACCATTCCCACCTACTGACACTACACTAACACAGGAAAAAAACCAGACCAAATAAATAAACAATGAGGTGAGATGCTCTTCAGTCAAGGTTTTAAATAAACAACTCATCTCCTTACGTCTCTGCCAGAACTGAGGGCTGCTCCCCCCGCCCTGCGGTGCTTAACGCTCATGCTAACAGCCAATCCCATGCAAGTGCTACGTTGCTGGGTCTCATATCAACATTGTCATCAACGCGAGTCAAGTGGAAGGTAATGGAGAGTGTCTGTGTCAATTTGGCTTTCTCACACTCCGCCTCTCGCCCCTTCCTCATCATCTGCTCTGATTTTAATAATCCCTGTCAAACTCCAAACAGATTCCCGCACTCTGCTTCGCTTCTTCGCTGCTGCATACAGTCTATGCCACTCTCACTGACAGGGCAGACAGAAAGCTCAACATTCATTTAGCCTGCACAAAGGGAGGCCTGTCCAGCTGGACAAATATTATTTTCCTCTGCTGACAGCCTCACCAGTTAAGCTAGTCCTTTATTATTTCTCCCTCTCTTCTTCTCTCTTACTGTTTCCCCTCATCATCATGCTCCCTCTGCGCCACTGCCTGAGAAAGGGTATATACGCAGCCATTGCTAAAAGGGAAGATTTTCAATCCATGGATTAGGAACTCAACATTGTAATTATATTGACTGAGCCACACAGTGTGTGTGTGTGTGTGTGTGTGTGTGTGTGTGTGTGTGTGTGTGTGTGTGTGTGTGTGTGTGTGTGTGTGTGTCTGTGCACATGTGATTTTGAATAATGCCTCCAACACCATACTTTTCTTTACGTGTATGAAAGACAGATGGACAGAGGGTCTATGCGTGTATAATATATGTCTGCTGGGTGTCTACCTCCTAGTCTGACAACATATCATCTGTTATCTTAAGCATGAGTGTGTACATCTTAGTGTATGTGTGTCAAGATTCTCCAAGAAGCACACAGGGCCTCATTAGTACTATACTTTAAATCATCCGGTCTCCATTGTCTTGTCATTAGCTTTTTACAAAGCAGATGTTAGAGGAACCCCAGTGTGTTTCAGTGTTGCAACAAAGACAACTGGGCCAGGCACTGAGGCTCTACTGCCTGCCTGAGACATTGACTCCACACCTATTAGAACCTGGGAAGAAACACTGTTTCTCACACTCACACACACACACACACATACACACACACACACACACACACACACACACACACACACACACACACACAGCCCTATCTCTCTTGATGCTGCCTGTCTACTCCAGCTAGGCTAACACACAGGCCCATTTACAGTAATGAGTTTGTCCTGAAATATTTAGCAGTATGTCCCCCAGGCCGCTGCTTTAAAGCCACTTAGAGCATGTCAAGTCAAAGTCAACATTATTTTAAAGAGGGTACCTAACAGTGTGCTGTGAAGAAAACATAATAAATTAAATGGGTACATATTCACCAGATCACATTACAGCTGAGAGTTATCTCACACATGCCCAGTGGGGAGGACAGTTTTAGTTTTACTGTGCAACTCCTTGGAACTGAAGTTGACCAATTCTCTCCAGAAGTCCTGCTGGGTTAGAGATGAACTTTAATCTCATCAGATTTAATATAGTGATATTTCTGCTAAATTTGGGAACCACTGACATTGTTAAAATGTATTGGTCACTTTTTTTTACTTTACTACAGGGAAATATGTGAACCTAATATCTTCTTAAAAGATATTGTCTGAGATTGTTTAAGAATTGCAACAAATCAGCGTCATTAAACACAATGGGAAAGAAGGACTGAATCATACAGGACTTAATCATGATATTACTAGTTGTTGCTGTTTTGTAGATTAATCATCAAAATCATCCGTATTCAACAATATCCCTAAGGAATGAGTCATTTACAACCACTGAAATACAAGAAATACTGTCACACTGGAGCAGATCACATTGTGTGATATTCATGGCTTTGTCTGGTCATGTGATTGGCTTAGTGGGATATAGACCAATTAAAACACATTGTTGATTGAATAATTTTTAATAATTACCTTACCTAACTAAAAGAAAAAGAAGAAATTATGAAACCCCAAAATAAAATGATTTAATAACATGTATACATATACATACATATTTGTTATTTTTTATGTCACTCAAATAATGAATCAATTATTGATTAACTGACTGTCAAAATTATTATTATTATTGTAAACAGAAAAATGCAACATTAGTCTTAGAAATCTAACACAGTACTCATAAACATGCATTTTGTACAATATTTTCTGGAAGCCAGGATTTGTATCTTCACATTAAGAAGAACAAATGAATACTGTGGGATATGACCTTTTCATTGTGATACATGTGGGCCTTTTAGCCACCTTGGTGTTGCTGCTGCTGCCAGGCATGGCAGGAACATCCATTCAGTCAAATTGACATTTTACTGAATATTTTATTTAAAAATGTATCAAAAAAAAATAAGTGTAAAAAAGATTGTGATGGAGTTTAATGCACAATGAAGCAAATCTAAAGACTAATGGTATTTCTACTTGGAGAGAAGAGGTTTTTAAGCAGGTACTTGAACTTGTACACATGTATTAACTTTGTGTACTTCACCTATCACAACTCCTATTATTGTAAAGAAATAGCTTCACCACTTGGAAATGTTGCTAATTTATATTTTACTCATAGTCTTTTCTAATATGGCTATATTCTAAGTTAACCATGAATATGCAAGAGTGAGACTTAAGATGTAAAACTCCTGACTTTTACCTGCTTGTCACTGGTATTCGCCCATATGACCAGACACAATAAACATAAACAACACAGAGATGTTTTAGATCAGCGTTATCATGTGTGTGTCCTACCTTTCACAATCTTCTTTATTTCCTCTGTCGATTAAATGTTATAATCCATTAAAGGTGGGGGGGCAAGCGTCATTAGCAGTCACTTACTGTTGCTGTTGACATTTAAAGCTGTAACAAAACTGTAAAGCAAGATAACAGGCAGCAAATACCACGCTACTAACATAATTAACTCACTGCGATGGGAAGCTTAGCTATCGCTATCACTGAACATTAACCGAGCACTGCACGGAGCAATTTCTGCACAAACTCTGATCAATTTTAAATCACTGTTATCAGTCGACCACATAAAACCGCTAATCAGCTGGTGCAATACGGTATTCAGCTGTTTTGATTATTTCCGGGGACATTAAGCGTCCGTGACAACAACCTGGAAGCAGCTCTCTGAAAACTTCCGCTATGTGGAATAGTCCAACTGACAGACTACGCGGGTTGAAATGACCCCGCAGCGACGCAATAATACGTGAATTTGAGTACAATAAGAGCCTAAGAGTACAAGATATATTATATAACGCCTATTTTACTCCACGATTATATGTTGTCTATGTAATGTATTTTTTAAGTCGCTAATGCGTGGAAATCATGTTAGTGTTTGATGCCGCTTTTCCCCTCCTCTAAAAAATAGTGGGCTGTACCGCGAGGCTGTCAATGCATATTGGGCGGTGAAGTAACGCGGTTAAGGATATAAACACTTAATGGATGTTTATGAATACTGATGAACAAAGTCGCCATGTACGTGTCTCCGAGAAGTTGAACAAGTTTTGGAAGAAGCAGCCACACTAGTGCAAAACACCCACTGTCACGTTACTGGATGTCGGTGCCAGTGTTTTTGGCGCGCCTGTGCGCAACTGGGAGGTCATAGAGTCGCCGTCGGTAATATAACGCAGGTACATGATTATTCAGCTGTGTTATGAGACAGCTGGTTATTAAATTAGTTTTGAGTGAACAAAAAAGAAAGGCACATATTTGATCATTAATCTGTGATTGTTCATGTGCAATATTAAAAAGTATCCATGAGGCCGAAAGTTTTAGTAGACGCCTTTGGTATGTTTTAGTTCAGGTAATTATGAAATCCCCAGACATAACAGTCTATAGGTGTGTACAGTTAGCTACGAGGAAGTTCTTCTTGTTTGTCTAATAGTGGACTGAAACAGTACCATGTAGTCAAACAGGAATTGCAGCATTATTCCGTCCAATCTAGTGAGTGAATTAACTGTCGTTATAACTTACGCCTCTGTTGTCTTGTTTCAGTTTCTTCCTCAGGATGGACAGCTACACACATGCTTTCCAGATATCTGGGATCAAGGACCGTGAAAAGAAGAGAGTTTTGGTTAAGGGCATCCAGCAGCTGGGTGGGAAATACATAGGGGGCTCAGTAAGTAGAAATCTTAAAAAGAAAAAACATGTTAGGCAAAATCACAGATAAACTTATAGGTTACATATGTATGGATACATTTTGTGCCTCTTACTTTTTAAATTGCTGTATAATAGAGGTAGCTTTATGATATAAGTTTCTGTTATTACTTGTGTCATATAGTAATGATCACACTGTGTTTATTCATACTAAATTATGTCCAGCCTGCTAATTCCAAGCAAGTTACTTGTTTATTTCTCACGTGAATGTGTTTTGGCTGATGTAACACATAACAGTGGAACAAGCATCGGCTGCATCTGCTGCACTGATCATACATGTGTTTATTTTCCTGTCCTTCATACAGAAATCCATAACAAATGAAAACCCCAGTTCTAGTTGACTGCCCAGTATTATTGTATGTTTCATGTCCATAAGCTGATGTAGTGATTATGTTCCAGGTCTATCAACATGCCAGCACACATCTCATAATCCCACAGGTTTTGTCCAGCGAGAAGTTTCTGGCAGCTTGTGCTGCAGGTGAGTGAGGTAGATTGTTATAATAATGATCATGACTGGTGTTAAAAATAATTTATGTCTGACATTATAACATTATTATCAACACTGCTCATCTAACTGATCTAACACTTCAGTTATCAGTGGCTCAGTTAGATTACTGAGTTACATGATGAGCTATTTATCTAACATCGAATTTTGTGTAATCTCGCCGTGTTACTGCTTCTTCGCTCACCAGGAAAATGGGTAGTGACTCCAGACTATGTGTTAGACAGCGTTAAGAATGGCTCTTGGCTTGCAGAGGAATCCTATGAGGTGGCCATTTCCACAGGTGCCACATCTACCTTCTACCCTGTCAGGAAATGGAGGGAAAAGGTGGCCACTGGGAAACTAAAAGGGGCCTTCCAGGACTGGAGGGTTACCCTAGTGGTCCAAGAGCCCGCCCGCAGAGCCATGTTCAAACGGTGCAGTGCCACACAAAAATATTTTTTTTATCAGCAAACACAACAATCTATCTATGGTATGACTAAAAGTTTGATTGTATATTATTCTTTAATGTTTCGCAGGCTGCTAAAAGCAGGCAGGGCCAAAGTATATCACTTCCCACCTCCCTCTTATGCCTCTGTCACTCATCTCATGGCTAAACCTGTTACAGAGAACTTAAGATCCCACAGTGCTCCTTGCTACCCTGTGAGCTACATTGTTCAGCACCTCTTTGGGGTAAGACTCATCTTTGTCCAAAATGTTTGCTTTAAAATTACTATATATTATAGTAATATATGTTATAGTATTATTATGCTGTACTGCATGTAGGTCTTTTTTATTTTGCTTATTCATTTTTTCTCAAACCTATTTAAACATTTTTCTTTGTTAGAGCAATTGTGTGGACATGAAATTAAACATGACGGAAGGTCGTCCAGCAGAGACAGATAAGGCCAGTGATGTTGATTTCTCTAACCTGGAGACAGAGCTCATGGACCATGTCATCAAGCGGGAGGTGAGCATGTGTTTGTTGCTTTCATTTGAAAGCTTGTTGCATAGACGCCCTGAAGCATAATTTCTAGTATTCATTTAATAAACTCTTAGTTGGCCTATAGTATTTTCATTTTATTGACAATTGTGTCTGTGTGGTATGTATTTGACATTGTTAATGGGGTCTTTTGCTTCAGGGTCAACCTAGACTGTGCTTCCTTGAATTTCTGGGTTACCATGACCCCAACCGCCCACAGTTCCAGGTAGGCACGCAGGCACACAGTGCGTGTGTGATCACTACTATACGTCTCTAAAATAACGGTTTCAAGAATATCGGGTCATTCAATTTTCTTTATGTCATACATTTCAATGGAAAGCGACATCTAGACCAAGGGCGCATCATACTCAGGTCACCGATTTAACCACCACTGTCAGCTGATCTGAGAGTTTTGATTGGCAGACCTATTAACAATAGTCTCCACTGTCCTGTCCATACCTTACCCAAGTGGATCCCCAATCAGATTGCTATTATAACTGCTCATGTATTTCAATTCTGTGCTTTCCAAGACCATGTGCTCTTTGCCAATAAGTGACAGTCAGAAATGACCCCCAGGAACTTTGGATGTCCATTCACTTCCTATTTCCATTACCCTTCTACCCCCACTTTTTCCTCCTCCTTTTGCTGTCCATCTGTTTGAGTACCATTATTCCTTCTACTTTCAATATGCCTCTTACATCTCCTCGTTGTTCTTTTATTCCTCCAGGCAACAGAAATGGACTTTAACAATGTTGGTAGTATGATAGAGTGCGGCCTCTTCAGTGAAGCCCTGGACTCAATCAGAAGTGCTGTCTTCCCTGGCGTGCTACCACCAGTACAATACTTGAGCTCCCTTTTAGAATATGTACAGCAGGTATTAACCAGACTACATAAATCCCTCCCTCTGGTGCTGCATGAACCCTAGAGGCTAGTTCTGAACTACCTTTTTTACTTTGTATTTGGATATGAGTCCTCATAATAAACTGTAATTCAGAGCTACAACTGACAGTTATTTCAGTTATTAATTCATATATCAATTACATTGTTTGCAATCATTTCAAATAGTTTTGACCATTGTTTTAGCTATTGAATATGTAAAAATTTTAGTCCATGGTGAGCAAGATTCTAAAAACCCTAAGACTTTACAGAACTCCTGGTATAATTGGTAAAAGTCTGCTGTAATTAGATATTCCTACTGTATATTCAAAGCAAGTAAACATCATTTGTTGTGTGTTCATTATGTTACAGGGTAATGCCACGTCTGTCTTCCTTAGAAGTCTGCAGCAGGTCATGTATAACCTGCTTATTACCAACCCTCCCTGGCTCGCTTCCAGCACAGTGAAAAAATATTTTACCAAGTTGCTGCAGTGTCCTCAGTGTAAGGCGGGGGCGTGGCCTTTTCTGGAGACCGCAATCAGGTGAACCTCACATCACAGCAGATTTCTTGTTAAATTATTCCAACTAATAATCTTTGATTTTTAATTTGTTAGATGTTCCACAATTAAGTGATATTACTGTATTGTTCTATTGACTGTTACTTAATAGTTGTGTGTTCTTTCAGTTACTGCCTTTCAGGTGAAGTCACTTGTCACCCGCTCCCCGGACCTGCCCTGCCAAAACTATTACATTTCCATAGTGACCTCCTGGCATTTTTCCTCAAGGTCTTTCAGGGGGAGCTCCATTCTCTTTCTACTGTGTAAGAAAATAGATTTACAGTACATAGCTTTTCTTCTGATTGTTGAGCATGAGTTCCTAATCTTTCTTTCATGGACACTGTTGTTTTCCCACAGACATGAAATTCTTATTTCTTAACAGTTATCATAATTTAAGCGGTAAAATAGTCAATGATAATTTGCTGATACTTCATTCACCCCTGCCTTTCTTTGGCTCAGGGATATTGTGCTGGCTCAGGGAAGAGGAGTTTCCCAGGCATCAGCATCAGGATCTTTGCTGAATGGAACCTTCTGGACTGTGTGGGAGCGCGCCACCCTGCTGTCCCACGCTGTGAAACAACTAACCCAGCTCTTGGTAAAGGCTGCTACAGAGGTAAATGATGTGCATTTCTATTCTGATTGGTTGTTGTTTTACATTACGAAACAAAATTGGGTCAGAGAAACAAAGAATGTTTGGTGGTTGCTAACACCATACTGTGATGTTGTTTATCTCCGCTAAAGGACTACACTGAGAAGGACAAGAAGCAGGAACTGCATTTGGCAGACATCCTACTGGACTATCTGTCTGTCCTGGTGGAGTTCTGGTGTCAGCAACACTTCAGACTGAACCAGAAGCTAGTGGAAAACGGACTGAAAGACCTAGCAGAGCACTTTGCTGTTATCAGCCAGGGTATGGAATAAAAACAGAAAGATGAAAGACTGTTTTGAAGAATATGTGTTTTCAGTTCCTCTGAAATTCATGTTGTGGTATGTCATGTATTTTTTGTTTTAAAAGTAACTGTAGGACCTGTTGTATGTTATAAATTCTCCCACTTATTTTCTCATCTAGATGTGTCTCCAGCGGTTCTGGCAGAGCTTGTTTTAAGGATTTCATCTTCCAGACTTAAATTGGAAATGGCTGATGCCATATTCAGGAATCTCTGTTGCAGAAATGGATTCACTGTGGGGGATGAACCTCTCTCTCTTAGAAAAATGGTGTGTGCCGTTCTTGTTCTTAGATTAATTTCTCATTAATTACACGCAGTAAACTTCATGCACTCCTGGTGTGCAATAAACATGCTCTTCATGGTTTAGTAAGCCATCTCTATGTTACATGATCTTCAAGTTATAGAAACAATCAGTAGCTTTCTGTTTGTTTCAGGTGGAAGAAAGTTTGGCCAAATTATTACATTCTGATAACACCAATACAATTATTGAATAAACTAATAAACAATTTTACTAATTTAAAATTCTTCTTATAAATATACTAGTATTAATTATTTAGTTTTTCTGATCCTATGAGCTGTCGTGTGGTGGTATTGATATATAATACAGATGCATTAGTTAACTTGGCAGTATGAAAGTTGGTATAGATCACATTCTAACTTTCTGCTACAGAGACAAAGATCTCAGATGTGGTCTACCGATTATATTATGTTGCAGTAGAACATCTGGTTTTCTCACTTACCACTGGTGTTTTTGTCCCTATAGAGTTAAACCTTGCACTGTAAAGGCATCGTCTAACCTTCTATGTCTGCATGTGTGACTTTTGACAGGTGCAGTTCTACCTGCCTGCTCTTGGAAGGTTAGCCCAGAGTCCCAGTGGGGTTTGCCCCAGGACTGGACCCACCCCCCACAGCTGTACAAGTCAGTGGACCAGCTGCAGGTCAGTTACACACACGCTGTCAATCTATATTATGTTAGTCTACCTGATACATTTTCACAAGAGCCTCAAGCAGAATCTGTGAGGATGTACATGCAGAGGCAAGGGCTACACAAAGAATAAATTACTAAACTGCCATCCTATCAACTTAGTTTTTGCCATTTTAATTGGCTTGTGGATCTAAAGTAACAGATGTATTCAAGCAGCTCTGTACTCTGCTCTACTTCCCATAGATTTGAAGCTATACACCATGAGTCAAATGGCTGAAAATGAACAGATCAGATGAGAAATCTGAGTAGAAGGGAACAAAGGAACACCTGGAGATGGTGTGTGTGTGTGTGTGTGTGTGTGTGTGTGTGTGTGTGTGTGTGTGTGTGTGTGTGTGTGTGTGTGTGTGT
>JAUYWH010000027.1:9211345-9280772 GCA_034779795.1 Ctenopoma multispine | reverse complement strand
GTGTGTGTGTGTGTGTGTGTGTGTGTGTGTGTGTGTGTGTGTGTGTGTGTGTGTGTGTGTGTGTGTGTGTGTAGGGGTTGTGGGGGTGCGTGAATAGGGGGCTGAGGGAAAGCTGGAAAGATGCAAATAGAGGTCAGACAGAGTTGGCATGTGATGGGTCATGCCCAGGTCTGATCCTATCAGTGTGTGAGGGGTGCAAAGGGAGGTTAGACCCCTCCTCACACACACAGTGCTGTGAGCAGTGCATTTGGAAATGAAACCAACAGATTGACAGACTAGAACATCCCCTCAGGCCCTTGTGTCCTCCCTTACGACCACCAGCTCCCAGCCTTCACCCTTTTTCGCTGATATTCCCTCTCGTATCCCAAATTCCCCTCTGAATCCAATCACACACACTCTGTCTTCATACCCCATATCAGACATCTGCTGTTCCACCAGCAGGTAGTTGGCCTGGAGAAGGGCAAGCGTCACCAGGGAGCAGGTTCATGTGAAGGCTACTGGTTCAGATACTGGCCAGATCCCCTCTTCCTTCTTCACTGCTCTCTTCCTACGTTCTGCTTTCCCCCAAGTTTTAAGCATTTTGTGTGTGTGTTTTTTTTTATTGTAGGCACGAGAAGAACTGAATAAAACAAGAAATGCAATCTGCGCGGGTGAGATAAAGAAATGCTAAGGGGCGTGTGAAATCATTTGACCCTGACAGAAAGAATGAAATCAAAATGACAAAGTCTGTGATAAATTGTGAACAGAAACTAAAAGAAAATCTTATTTTCTTATTTTTCATGGTTGAATTTATGTTATTATGTTTTCAGTGATAGACGCTCATAATCAATTAACACATCTTTATGTTGAAGCATTTCTGAGTCTGACGCACTCTTCAGTCTCTTAGCATTTTCAGTACAGTTCTCTGCGTTGTTGGAGCTGCTGTGACTCAGTAAAAATGTAATAGTTTATTTAAGAAATAAATAAAAGAATAAAAAGTAGTTATATGAGCATCACAATGGTTCACAGCTATTTAAACTGACATCAGAAAAAAAACTAATGGCTATGCTTTCTCCATGACAGTGTTTTAATCCCACTTGCATCTTGTCAGCTCATAGTATTTCAAAATGCTGAATTTTATGCAGCATTGCAGAATTTTATCTTATTTGATTAAATCTGTGGCTTTTTCAGTCACGTAAGAAATTGGCTATATTTGCTGTGCGCCATACATAGTCCTTAAGATAGAAGACATGAAAACAAAACATTTTAATGTTAGCATAAATGTGTTGTATCAATAAAGAGGTAAAGTTGTTAAATGTCTATCTGCCTTTTTCACTGTCAGTGTGTAAAACACAGCCTTGGCATGGTGTTGAGTATTGGGTTTATCAAAAGAGCTGATACGGGTCAAAAAGGTCGAGAAGAACCACATGACCCCTTTATCTTTCATTTTGGACTGAAAACATTAAACTGTTTTACTGTGACTTGAGGCTGCTGTACTATGAGAAAGAGTGAATGTGCTCCTTCTCCACTAACAGACAGCCTGGCATTTGGGCACATGTCCAAACCATCCCAAGCTGACAGGACGGCTGATTGACCGACTGTTTAGATGGCTGTTTGACTTGCCGGCTGGCTGCGTGTCAGTGAATGCTGTTAGCAGAAGGGAAGCTGTAATTAAACTGAGCTTGTCTTCCTGCTGGCTTAATCAAGCTCTGTGCATTGCTGATGTCTTTTCATACCATTTGACTAGGTCATTACTTTGGCTCCATCTTTCTGACTTGACCTGTAAATAGTCAGTGTCAGCTAGATTTAAGAAAAGCCTGTAAATAGATCAACTCCACTGAGATTTTGACTTTAGAGATGTATAAAATGGATTTATTATTGCTATGGCATCCAAGCAAAGTTAAAGCAATTAGTGCAAATATGAAATGGAGTGATTACGTAGCGTTCTCTTGTTATGGCATTGGATAAACACTTCCTATTACTTTCATTATTGCTTAAAAGTTTGAGAGTCGGCCATGGGCTCGCGCTGGCCTAAGCCCAGGATTGATAGCTGGCCTGCTGACAGCATGCTGTCCTCCTGAGGTAGACTCTGCGGAAAGGAGAGACCTGAGCCTATACAAGCCAAGTACTGTCAACCTCCACTGCTGCAAGCCCATATGGACGAGGGACACTTGGGTGAAGTGGTTTGAGATGAGAAGTGGTATGCCCTCATCCTAGACACTGTTATGGACTGTCTCACAAAAGCACACATACACACAGAGCTCGTCTCATCTCTTCACAGCCTTGTCCCTGCTAATAACAAGCAACGTGACAGGACGTGTGTTTCCCCCTCACTGCTGGGAGCTTCTTCCTGGCTTCTGAACAAGCCAATTACCAGGGAACAAGCCTCTTCCCTGTAATACGGATGGCAGTCTGCTTCAATGCAACGCACGCGCACATGCACAGACGTATACACAGAAGACACCTGTCAGGCTTCTTGCAGGCAGATCTCCCATACCCACTCACAGGACTAGTGACAGCCCACAGCTATTAGCACGCCACCACTTTGAAGAGGCTTCACTTTCTTTTACTAGTTATTCCTCCTAATGTGCTTGCTCACATCGAATTCTCCGTCTCTGCGTTTGAGGCGTTAAGTGGGAGGAAAAGTGCTTTGGAGACGAGAATGGAGGATTGGGTGTGTGAAGTGTGTGTGTGTGTGTGTGGCCAACACAGTAGGGATTTGACAGATATTGTCGGATTTTATATAAGAAGATACAGCACCATGAGGGATTCATTTGCTAATGGCACTTTTCACAGCACAGCGATGTCCATTTCACTTTCTGTACCACTGGGTCTACTCTCTGTCAGGCTAAAAGGGTCAGCTGTTGACATATTGGACTTGCTTATGTGAATTATGGGTAATCGCCTATTGAATTAGGTTCAGTATATACATGTATATTTTCTCATAACCACTTTGACCATGTCGTTTGTCTCCATACAGAAGTCCGAGCTCTTTGGTGAATAAAACAAATCAAGAGACAAAAAACATCCCCAGAGGTTTGAACAGAGTCAACGTAGCAGGTATGGTGTATTGTCTCTCTCTCTCTCACTCACACACACACACACACACACACACACCACTGCCTAACAATATAGCTTCGAATTTGCAAGGATCGGACTTTTAATGGACTGGTGCACTACACTAGGTCATCAGTAAAGAGGCACATGATAGCTCTGTCATCACTTTCAGTTTAATGAAGAGCGTATAATGTATGGAGAGAGTGATTGATTTGCATCGGACCACGCATCCATCTAGTCAGAGCCTGTCTAGTATAAGGGCAACTTAGCTGCATAAGTAGGGTTGACGTGTATGTTCGGGGCAGAGTTTGTGCCATATCAACACCTCCGTATCACACATCCTCCTCCACTTGTTCTATTCACATTGAAATTCAACGCTGTGCTCTTTGTTTTGTTTTCCTCATGTCTTATTCACCTTTTAAAAAAGTAATAGATAAATAAATAAATGGCATGGACAGAAATAATGGGTTCCCACACAAAACAATAACACATATTAGTACGCACACTGTGCCTCAGATCTCCATTTTAGGAATATTAAATGCTGCAATTAGTTTAGTGCTGCAAATATACAGTGGCTGCACTGGTGGAACTTCCTGCAATTAGAGGCATGGCACTCTGTGTGAACTTTTGAAGGTGTCAGAGCTCATATACCCTACCTCCACCTGATCAGAAAGGCCCTGTGCTGGTGCAAAGGAGGGGTAGAGGGTAAAGGAGAGGGAGTCGGGGAGGGAGGGCTGAGGCAGGAGACTCAAGGCTGTTGGCATGTGTTGTTTTTCCACAACGTGATCTCTATACCGATGCGGTTGGCATTAATTTTTGATGAAGCATCAGCACAGCATTCTCCCCTCTCGCCCTCTCATCCCATCCCATTCTCTCTCTCTCTCTCCCTTCCTCTCTTTCTTTTAGAGGTTTTTCCCCCACATATGTAAGCTCCCTTTCTTATATCCTGCACTTCTTTGCTTTGGAACTTCTGCCTTGCCTCCTGGAACCACGGTATCTTTGTCACAGTAGCTGAGAGGGGTTGAGGGATTTGGGAAGAACTTCTCTTTCAGTCCCGTGTTTGCTTCTGGAAGCTCAGAAGAGATTTCAATTTAAATCAGCCTGAATAAACTGTACTATATGTAGTGTGTCAAACAAGAACTGCTGTGTTTTTTATTGCATAAAATTGGGTGGCTTTTAGCTTTGTGTCATTCCTGAAACACACTGTTAAAGTTATTATTCATGCAGCATCATTCATAGACTGAGTCAACTTTATCCATCAAGAACAGATTATTATTTGAAAAGTTGCTGCTTTAATTTATCAAACTGTATTTTTTTTTTCTTTTTAAGTACATTTAACACAGTTACCGACATAACCAATTGACTAGTAAGGTGGTTTTAATTCTAATTCTAAACTGACTGAACACAGATGCTGTCAAAAACATCATCACAATGTCCATTAGTAACTTTTAGTGGAGCGTTTTTTGCGCAAGTATCACACTGTCTTCCTCAACAGTAGTTGTCATTATACAGTATTGTATATCAGGTTTAGTACTTGGTGGTCAACTTAATAAGTGATATTGTTCGTACCTGACCTTAAGCTGTTTTCTAAACAGTCTCACAAGGGAAATTTTATATTAATACTCTTCATATCAGTACATGGAGTTTGGTGAGAGTATGTAATTTACAGTACAGCTCCACCTAATTGAGTGGAGGTGTAGTCAGACCGAGCATACTGAAGAACTGAGCTGCATCTATGAATGTACATCTGATTTCTTAGTAGTGAATATTGATTGTTTCACAATCAGCCAAAACACTGACAGATTGTATTTGTGTCTTATTGTTACTTGTTTGTAGAGAAGAGCTTTAAGAGCCTTTGCATCAGTCTCTTTTTTTGTGTGTAAGTAAATGGAGGTAATAATACATACAAATCTTAACTAGTGGATTTTTTAAATGATGTCACTTTAAGACCAGCAAATACTTTAAAGGCAGACTGAAAGCTGCAGTAATCTTGATTTGGTGGAATTATTATACCACCACAGTCTCAGAGCCAGCAACAGCAGTAGCCTTCAAATAAGTTTAAATACGTCAAGTAACTGGCACAGAATACTTTTCTAACGCATTCCTGACAAATAGCATTGATATTGGCCTCCAGCAGGGATCAGTGGGCCAAGCAGCACTTTACAGGAGTGTAGCTAGCAGACTGAGAGGTATAAAGAGCAACACATACATTTAACTTTTCTATTAAAGTGTGAAACGGGGAATTTATAGAAAAGGACAGGCGGATTTATCCTTTCCTTGCTTGTAAATGCTGAGCATGCAATTACCCCTATAATAGAGGCGTTGTGTCCAAATTGGAGCCATTAAAGTGATTTAACTGTGCGTGGATTGGCCCTGGCATTTGCAAGGATGTGTACACATGGAGTGTAGTGGAATGGTTGTTTAATCACAGCGTTTAAGAGTCCCTAATAGAAGAGCAGCCCATGTAGAACACTGACTTTTCTACACAGTACAGCTTACTCACTAGGGACTGTAGTTCGGACCGAACTCCGCTCAGTTTGGCTGTTTTTGATTTTTAGATTGATTATGATACTGCACACACTAGAGACTTAAGAGATTTAGAGACTTAAATTCAGAGTGAAAACGTATCGCACACTGAATAGCAATTAGTGTATGTGTAATTTTGTATTAATAGTATGCGATTGGCGTTGTCCTTTTCTACTGAATATTTGCAAGGGCTTAGGGATAGGATGTACTAGAATAGAACTGTCTAAAGGTCAATTTTGTTCTGAAATATAAAGTCACACATTTTAGTGTTTTTAGCCATTTGTTGTACTAAACAGCTAAAAAAATCATTTGCATGTATAAAAGCACATACGCAGCAACTGATGAAGTGCCTGAAATAACTATCTGCTTCACCAACCTGTATGTCCTTACCACGTCTGAGTGCTTGTGTTTTATATTGTAAATAATACACAATATTGTAAGTGACATATTTTGTATCTTTTAATCTCAAGATTTCACTCGATATTGTGTCAGTGTCAGTGCTTTTACTATACTGTAAATTACACTTTTTTAAATCTACAAGAGCCTATTCAGTGACAAAACATTTTTACTAAATGAACCTGGATGATCTGCAGATATCTGATATCTGATATGGGTATATTCTAAATACCATTTTATAATTTGGTGGCGAATTGTGCTCTGGCACACGACTACACTAACTATTAGCCATCTACCTCACTAATCTATGAAATCTTATCTTACCCTTATCTTGTGGTTTGTGTCCAAAATGTGTTGAGAAATGTTAAAATATACCGTATTTATTTTAATGGCATTTATTTTGAACGAGATAATCAGAAGTGAAAAAAAGTTTGTGCTTTTCAAAACTTTTCATTACTCTTTATGTTTTGCGTTTAAATTCTAGGGAGAACATAAATTATCTTCCTTTTGATAAACAGTCCGTCCATTTCCACATTTTCCCCCACTCTTCAACCTCTTTCCTTTTTTTTTTTAACAGCAAATGGCATTTAATGCATCTTCTGCATCCTCAAAGACACCTCCTGGAAGAAAGGAATTCTTAAATGAATGAATAGGATCCAGCATTTTCAATATTTTTTCTACATGCTTTGAAATGCAGGAAACCCTTTCACACTCTCCTCCAGTGCTTCTTCTTTCTTGCCATCCTGTTTACTCCCTCCCTCTTCTCCTCCTCCAGCTCTTTTTGCCCCAGACTGTGCTCTGTGTGCGCTGGAGTGAAGCCCCTGTACAGGCGTGGCATCCTGGAGAGCTAGTAAAGCATTTATTATGGGCTTTGCAGTCCTGTATTATACTGGCAACCACAAAGCCACTCAAGCTTGGCCTTTAACTTCCCTCTGAAGTTCAGCCATACATGAAAAGAGGGGGCTCTGGCTCAATAATATATTCCTGATTTACCATTGTATCAGGAAAAAGTGAGACATGGTGTTCAGATGAAAAAAAAGGGGAAAGGGGGGGTGTTGTGTTTAAAAATATAAATGTAGTCCTTGAGAGTTTTATTTCCATGCCTGTTCACTGGTAGTTTGCTTATTAAATATCACGTGGTGACACTGGCAATGCCCAGCGGAGCTTTTGAACCCTGGATCTGTGAAGAATCCCTTTTGAGGCTTTGTGCGTGGGCTGTCTACCATAACTTCCTCTCAAGTAACAATGTAGGGATGAGCAGACAGGAAGCCTACTTTCTCACCGCTACATTCATTTACTCGTCGACTGCCCCGATATTAACTTTGATGGGTTTGGTCTGTAAGTGGGAAATCTTTGTATCTATATAAAAGGAAAATAGCGAGGCGAATTAGCCCAACTTTCAATCTTAAAATTTTTCCTTCCTTTTTTTTCCTTGAAAGATCTCCCCCTTTTCTCATCACTCTTCTTAAATCGCATCCTCATTGGCGGGTCGTACTTTTTTAGGTCAGGCATTTTTTTTGGTGTTTGGGGACATTTCTGTGTTATTTTATTGGTCTGTTCACCATATGAAGGGGGACAATGGGCAGGACATCAGGCACACCCTAATTTTGATTTTTTTTCCTCCTCTCCTTCGCCTCTTCTCTCTTTTGGGTGTGTTTGTCCATTGTGTGTCCTGGTCGAAGGAGAGACCCTCCTCCACAGAGCTTGCAAGAGGAACCAAGTGGAAACAGTGCTTCAGATCTTGGCGCTTCCTGGCACGGATGTCAATGTTAAAGGTAAGACTTTTTCGCTTTCCTTTTTACTGTTACCTCTGTCTCACTTCACTCACTGTTCCGGGGTTTCGAAGAGCGATTAACATGGGGGGGTGGAATAGGAGTGCGTGTGCGTCATCATTGAGGTTAACCTTTAGCTAAAATGTAAAGGGTGTGTCTATGAAGAGCAGGATGGGTTTGGAGGCTCAGATTTACAGATTTACAGTCACTTTGCTAAGTGAATTGAATGCCTTTTGATATTTCAGAGTGACTTTCTTTTGTCCCTTTAGGTCAAATATAATGACTTGCCCTCCTTTTATGGAAATGTTGTGCTGTTTCAAAGGTTTCTCCAATTTTGTGATCGCCCTTTATTGCAGCCTAAATTAACTTGCATCTCAGCAGGAGGCTTATGCAATAGGTGATGTCCAAAATGTGATCAGACAGAACTTTGGACAGAGGGGTAAAATTACCGCTGTCACCTTGCATATGTCTCTGAGGCCCATACCATATTAATTGAGGCTGAACATTTTCGGTTGTACTGTTCATGTCGGATACAATAAATCTGCAATACGATGTTCTTCAAGTAGGCTATTTTTTTTCTTTGAGGAATAGTCTATTCACGACTGTTTTCATTTTTGAAATTATGCTTTAAAACTTGAAAAGGTGGACTAAACTGTTTTAATGTTTTGTAAAATATGTTGGTGCTTGAACAGTGTTGGCATTAAATGGTCATAACACCCTTCGTTCAGTTGTGTAATTGAGGTGTTTTCTTATGGTACCAGAATAGGCAGATAAATTGTTTCTTATTTTTCAAATTCTTTAAAATAGGGATGTTTTTACCGATATCCGATATACCGGTATTGTCTAACTCTTAATTTCCGATACCGATATTAACCGATATCAATACATGCGGGGTCCCACCTCATTAAAAAAAAGAGAAACTCAATAATTTTAGGTAACATCACATATCTCCTATCATGCATACTTAAACTTTAAACAGTATTGCAAGTTGTGCCAAACAATCTAAAATATCTCAAAAACTATACCTCAGATTTGTCATATTACGACATTTTGAGAGAGAGAAGTAGCTGAAGAGTTTGATGTATAATATGTGCATGGTATGCATGGTATTGTGTCAATAAAAGAGTAAAAACCAATACCGATATTTTCCAATATTACATTTTAATGCCGATATTGGCCGATAATATTGGACATCTCTACTTTTAGATAGATAACTTACATTCAAAGTATAGTAGGGTGTATGTGGTCTACATCATTTACAGAAATATTATATATATCAAATCAAGTTCCTTCTAATAGCCTATGCTAGCCTAGTTGCTAACCAAGTTGTTACTTCTCAAGACTTTGCAGCTTAGCTACTGCTGAGTAGGTTATCCCACTTAAACGAAATTTTGTCCTATGATTGTCCTATGCCATACTTTAATGTACATATTTGTTCAACTACTCCAAATTCTTTATCTATCTATGTGTGTGTGCGCGTGTGTGTGTGTGTGTGTGTGTGTGTGTGTGTGTGTGTGTGTTTTCTTGTCTGTAGACTATGCAGGCTGGACTCCTTTGCATGAAGCATGTAATCATGGCAGCACTGCATGCGTGGAGGCTTTGCTACGTCACCACCCCACCCTTGTGCTAAATAACCAGGTGGGTGGAGTCAGTCCACTGTACGACGCCTTGCTCAAGGGACACATGGACATCGCCAAAATGTTACTGATGCGTGGAGGTAGGTAAACTTACACCACATAAAGTAAAAAAGCATGACTGCAAACTATTGGACCTTTAAGATCTAACTAAAAATTTAATAACTTTAATTTAGCCTTTATAATACCAAAATAATAATATATTATTAATATATTATATAATAAATAATATTATTAGAATATAATAATTTTAAGTAATATTTGTCTGAAACATTGCATTCATAAACTAAATTGTGGTTAGGATATACATTTAATAATCCATGCGATGGATTAAAGTGAAAAATGAAACTCGTGCTTATTTATTACATTAAGCTAATGCCTATTGTGACTCTTATTCTTATTGTGACACTTCACATCATTTATTAAAGCTCGTGGTGCTTTATTTTGTCAGTACCATTACTTAGTCAGGGACAATTAAAAACTGCTCCCCTAACCGCATGTTACATGTTTGTATTTCCTAATTTGATGGCATATACTCAACTCTTTTCACATGTCCTCAGGTAATCCATCTTCCTTGGAATGATTCATTAAACCAAATGGTCTCCATCACATTTATGGAATCATATAATGTTAAAATAAAACACCTTTAACTCGTTTGGCCAGTTGGCTGCCAAGCAAGGTAATCTGTAGAATTAGCCATTTAGCTAATGATTTAGTGCAGTGGTGGGCTGCATGTCACTGCTGCTGTTGCCAAGACAAGCTTTCAGTTTAATGTAGCCAACAAATGCAAGAGAGCTTTTACTGACAGATTGAATGCTGCTTTCGACCTTATTAGGAGGTACTTTTTTATCTTAACTAGCCTCCTGATAGAATGAAGGACCTGTTGATTGGGCTTTTAAAGGGGAACTCCACCACTTTTGCTCATCGAATTCCGTTTTTAAAAATGTCCTCTGTGGTTTGGAGGGAGCTTTTGAAAAAAATTTAAATTACCTGGGGATGTCCGATTTCAAAGATATCTACACAAAGACTGGTTTCTTATTGGCATATCCATTCAATGCTTATGATTAGGCTGTGTACAAATGTTGGGTAATCTGATTGTATTTTTGTTGGTAGTACTGGTGAGTATAAGACAATATTCTGATATAAGGTGTATTAATTTACAAATGGCACATTTACAATGTGCCTAAGACAAACAGAATTGGTTGTGGACCCCAGAGTAAATAGCCGTTGTCTATTTTTTTACAGTAATAATTGTAGATCTACACCATACCTTACCCTCTGCCTCCACCAATTGTCTTCATAATCCTCATACAATCCTGCACTGCAGTGTCTGTCCAAACAGATTACAGCATCACATCATAACATGTCTGTAAATGTCTTTTTGATGAGATTAAAGGAGTCGGGATCCGCCGCTTGCAAAATTCACATGCAGGTTTTTGTAGAGATGTGTCACAACACAACTAGTTTGGTGTCTGCATGTTTGCGTGCCACATACAGTCTGAGCTCAGGAGGGTTGAAGTGAGCCTGACGGGTGTTGGCGCCCAGGAGAAAGTGGCGTAGCTGGGTGTGTGACAGCAGGTAGCAGAGGAAGTGCGCGTGTGTGTATGTAGATGTGTGTGCCCGTGTGTTTGTGGGGAGGGGTGCCATCTTGCAGCACTGAGCAAGTCTCCCATGTAACATACCTTTGCCTCACTTCTCAGTTTGACTAATTATAGTTAATTTGATTCGACTTTCCCATTAACACATGTACATATTCTGTCCTCAAAAAGTAAATTAGACTGGGATTGTTTAGTCCCGGAGAGGAAACAAGAGAGCACTGCTTTTTCTCCCCCCCCCTTCCTTCCTCAGTAACAGGAGGGAGAGCAAATTAAAAGAGGTCAGATGAAGAAGCACCTATCTGTATCAGTAAAATTAGAAGAGAAAGAGGGAGAGTCTGTGTGTGTCTGTGCTGCAGACATCTGGCCTGCTGTCTAGGCCAGGTCTCCTCACAGGGACCAAGCAGAACAACAGGAATGAGAATAGTTTCAATTGAAGCACCTGCAGGCTTGTACATTACTTCTTTTTCTCACTTGCTCTCTCCTGACTGTTTGCTATTTGCTCACGCGGCTTGTCTAAAGGCTACAGCATGGAGTTAGTGAGGAGGTGGTCCTCTTCAATCCAGGCCATACTGTCTCTCTTGGTCTTTTTTGCATGATCCATCTGGTTGCCATGGACACCATCAATAGGCTTAGTCATTTTTTCACTTTCTTTTTTAGATCTTTAAGTCCAGGCTGTTAAATGTTAAATGCTGTGAAACGTTTTGCCTCTAGGGACTACATCATGCTTAGTTACCCTGCCCATGTTTATGTTTTTGTTCACTCCAGTGTTCTTTCTAAACTCAAGCAGGACCTTTGTGTTTGCGGCTGCATTTTTAACACCCATACATCTAACTATTTTCATAAATTTGGTCAGGGAGACTTGAAACATAATCCCCTGACAGGAAAACAGGCTAGTGGCCCACTTGCATTCCCTTTCCACTCTCTTTATTTATTATATCCCTGTGTTTTATTCTCTAAGCGCCTCCTGCATCTCCTGAAACTATATTTTTCATTGAGGCATTCACCCTGTTGTCCTAGTTGTTTCCAACAGACAGGCTGAACCTAGTTGCCAAGGTTTCGATAGGCCAGAGAGGGCAACACTGACACTGGCACACCAACAAAGCTTTTTATTTGGGAATGATCTCACCCCTTTGTAAGCCTGTCTGCTTGGAGGCCTGTGCTCTGTATGTATGTGTGTGTTTGTGTGTCTGTATTTGTAGGGTTGAATTGTAGAGGGGGGAGGAATGGATAGATCCTACCCCCTCCCCTCTCTACCTCAGTCCCTGCAGGCTTATGGAGCTGGCAAGAAAAGGATGCCATGGCTGAGGGCAAGGCTGACTCTGCTCCCCTTCCCCCTCCTCCCATTGCCCAAGGCTGCCTTCACATGACCCTATATATAAGTGTGTGCATGAAGGTGTGTGTACTTGGCTTGTTTTTCCACAGTACGGAAGTGTCCTTGGCTATATATTTTGGTGTATGTGTATGTATGCACAAATGTTTTCCTGAATCTCAGCTGCTGTAATGAGCGTATCCCGGCTTGGAATTAAGTATTTGTGTGTGTGTGTGTGTGTGTGTGTGTGTGTGTGTGTGTGTGTGTGCGCGTGTGTGCGCGTGTGTGCGCGTGTGTGCGCGTGTGTGCGCGTGTGTGCGCGTGTGTGTGCGTGTGTGCACACTGATGCTCCCTGTGCCCCTTCCTCAGCTGGTAGGAGTGTTTAAATTTTGCAGGGTGGCCAGGGCAGCTGGTACCCCTGATTGGAATGGAAAATGACCCAGAGCCTTTAGCTGTGCAGTTCAGAGCTGGCACTAACACACTCACTCACACACACACACACACGCACAAAGAGGCGTGTCAGTGAGCAAAAGGAGGTGGAGAAATAAAGAAGAGAGCCTTTAAGCTGTCACCACTCTGCCCTGTGACCATAATCGGTGATGCCGTTTTTGCAATACAGCCCACCGTGTTAGTAAGCACAGCAAGGCCCCCTCAACTTGTAAACACACACACACACACACACGCTGTATTCTTTACTGTAGAAGCTCAAAGAGGAAAGAATATAGCAGCAGAAAGGATTGTTCATCTATGTGAAAATGTGGCCTTTTAATCCTTTCACTGATAATTTGTCTAGAGTTCAAGTTTAAGAAAGCAGGAGAGGTTGCTGACATGACATGACAACCTCTCCTGGAGCAGAAAGATGTCATTTGCTCAGTGACACAGGAAGACAGCTTTTAGGTGGCGGCCATGTTTGTCTCTGTCTGTTTGTCAGAGTGCCACAGAACTTGTTTGAGTTAGACCAAACAGGGCCAAAACAAACAAATTCTACCTATATAGAAGAATCAGCATCATGACAGATTTAAGAAAAGCTAAGTACGTATAACCTTATAAAAGTAGAATTCATAGCAGAGCAGAGCTCTGAGGTGTACCTAATAAAGTGGACAGTGAGTGTATAAACACAGGTAGTGCTTTAGACACACTTGGGCCTCTTTGCTATCAGCACGGTAAAGAAAGTTCATTCTGCTCAGCACTTATTTCCCTGTGGGTCGTAAACTGGCAGCTACGAGGAGCTGAGCACTCATACTATTAGAGGTGAGGCTGTGTTAGGAGCGCTCGGCTTCATTCGGGTGTGTTGCTGTTTCAACTGCAGGCTTCTCCAGGCTGTATTTCAAGGACTTCCCTCGCTGGGAGTTTTCACCTAGATTCTTCTTCATGCTCCTCTTTTCCTGCCTGTCTCTCGCTATCCACCCCCCAACCTTTCTTTCTGTGTTTTTCGGGTGGTTGCCAGGATTAAGTCTGAAGCTCGATCCAACAGTATCCCCGGTTGTTCTTCACAGAATTCCAAGAGGAGGGTGAGACCTTTTCTCAAATAAAGCCTGAGTTTTTATACAGATGAGAGCCTGTGAGGAGAGATAGATGTGATTTGTTACTGAAGGTGTCTTGCAGGCTACTTGTGCCCACCACCACCTTTGTAATGCATAAACACACATTTTGCTCTTTTTCCCCCATTTTTAAACTACTACAGCATTTAATGAACATGAAGGCCACCTGGAGCTAGCTTTTGTGAAAAGGAAAAGGGCAGAGGCCAAGGAACATTAAACAATTTTTATTTATTCCGTTGTTCTCTTTCACCTACAAGGTTTTCGTTGGAGTTTTAGTTTAATGTTGTATATTTATTTGTAAGGGTTACATGATAATTGAACATGGCGAATTTGTGTTCAAAATATGCTCCTTTCATCCACAAACAAAGCTGAGTTTCAAGGTTTAGGTCGTTCTTTTGTTGGCTTCCGGGTGGATTGAAAGGAAAAACAGCATGGTCACAGGCCAGAGATGGTTTGTGTTTTGTTGGCCATGAAGATCTGTCTGCCTCTGTCTCAGCGTTCCAACCCTGAACCTAAATCATCATACAATACATTAAATTAAAACATTTGCCAACAACAGGGAGGAATTCAATAGTACATTGAAAGAAGCATGTCCATAGAAAATACATGCAAGAAAAGAATTTGTGCTTATTTGAAATGTATTCGCAAAAAATCAACAATGGGTGTTGAAAGTCAACAATGGGTTGTGTTTTAACTCTGGTGGAGTGGTTCATATAGTGTAAATAAAGACATTCAACAGTTAAGTGTTAAGTGTGTCTGCTTGAATAGTGTTTTCAATGAAAAGTTAAATCCTGCGCTGTATGGAGAGTGTTTTACTTTTAATTGTTTTAGTTGTAAAGATCACCTCCTGCTCACCTCTAAGTTCTGAAGTCTGCTAAAGAAAAGAGTTTGGGTTAACATGGGGCTGGTGCATACAGTAGAAATATGGTTTCTTTCAAACTCAAGAGAGTTAAGAAAGTCTGAAGTTTTCAAGTCCAAGTTGAGGTGTAGTGTGCAGTGAAATGTGACAATATTGTAACGGCCGGAGTAGCTTGCCAATTTTTTTCAATCCTTTATATTGTAAAATGACTTACTTCTTTACTTATTTCTATTCGATTTAATCCAAATCACCTCAGTTATAATTCTACCTTAGGATATGATATCACAGTTTAAAAGGTCTATTGCCTTCTATAACCTTTAGAAGAAGCGAGAGGGTGGAACGAATGAGAATTATTAACATTTATTTACGTATCAGTGTTCTGTCTTTGCGGATGGAGTATATCGATACTATATTTTGTAAGCTCATTTCACTCGACTTTTATCAAATGAATTTACAAATACTCCTTGTATGTTGTGAGAATATTAATGGCATTGTGGGCAAGTGTTTATTTGCTTGTACAGTACATAAGAATTCAGTGAATTAGAGAACAGCGGATAGCAATGATTAGCCTTTTCTGATTCAAGAGACCAGTTAAGAGTTCATCTAGGGCTCGACTTTCATTATTTAAGATGCTAATTGCCTGATGTTCAGCATCCTGTAAATCGGAGTATATCTGATGGCCTCTCTCACCAGAGATGTTGGAGTGGCAGGGGATTACACAAAGCTAGCAGCTGGTGTCCGTGCCTCCACATCGTACTTTATCTGCTCCACCTCCTCCAAAAGACTATGATCTCACTGTAATCTGTGCCTGACCAGATTGTGTTTGGGTGGAGCAACATGTTAATCACACAACCTGTTTAGATGTCACTCCCCTGTGACTTCCTCTGGCTATTTTGACATTAGTATGATTTAAAGAGTTCACAAGGGAAGTAAAGCAGAGGCAATGCAGCACTGTTCCCTGTCTCCTAATATTGGATATTAACATGACTGCTTTAACTGATTTAACCTACACAGGCTCTCCCCTCCATGTTTTTAATATTGAGGTTTTAAAATTGGACACAAACATCACATCAGTGTTCAGACATTGTTGCTAAATCAAAAGGGGATTTACCTCTTATGTCTTACTGTTTTTTCTTTTTCCTGCATCTGGTGCCTCTCTACTGGCTGCGTGGTGCTTCACTTGGTTGGTCTAGTCGCTAGCTAGCAGCTCCCTCGGGATTTGTGATGCCGTGCCCCCGGCTGCAGTTCACACACTCACACTGCCTCCCTTTTTCGGTCAGTTAGAGGGAAAGAGAGAGAGGGAGAGAGGGAGGATGTTTACCATGCTGTGGAGCTGCCTGCTTCCCAGCTTGTCTGCCTCTGCCTCAGACTGGAGACTGAGAGAGAGACATAGGGGGAGGGAGCACTGCATCTTTCTTTCCATCCTCCCTCCCTGTTTTTGCGCCAATTTTCCCCTCCTCCACTCTCACTTTAATATTTCTTGTCTTCGCCTGCCCTCTAAAGGCCAAAGGGCTTTGCGCTCTGTGTGTGTGTGTGTGTGTGTAGAGCAGACTGCATCTGGCTGGTGCATCATGCAGTGACTTTTTTCCTCCCTGTGCTTCAGCTTCAAAGCTGAGGTTTTAGTGGAGTGTTTCTCACGTTAATGTACACACACACACACACACACACACACACACACACACACGAAGGATTGTGTAATTATCCTCTGCTCTCCTGTAGTCCCGCAGGTGTTGTATTTGTCTCGACGGCACTATATCTGACACCCACCACCAATACCTGGATTCACTACAGTCAGTGTCTCCGCACCATACCCCAACCGCTAGTCTCAAAACTGTGTGAGTGTGTGTGTGTGAGAATATATCAGTGTGTATTACATTGTAAATAGTACATGATGCTATTTTCATGTTTTCAATATATTTAACACATCTGTACTACTGTAAGTGTAGCTGAGCAGTTTGCTGGGATATCAAAGTGTGTTTCATTTTCTATGATAGATAATAAGGAGCAGCCTATAGAAGCAGCCAGGAAGGACAGGAAATGTAAAATCCTAGTAAGCCAAAAAAATACAATTTGATGCTTAATGATAATGAAAGAGCGAAAGTCAGGCAGGTAAATATGCAAATGTGACAAATGGGAGACAGCACACACCGACACCGACAGTTAGCTTTGAGGCAGAAAGATCTACAATCAAACATGCAGCTGTACAGTCAGTCGCACAGGCTTTCAGGTGAGCTGAGCCCAGGGCCGTGCTGCAGGGGCCTTCTCCTTCCCATACCAGTGTTATTCTTGTGGTTGCAGCCTGTCTTGCCTGTCTTTCTCTTGTGCTGATGCCTTGCATCTTATATGCGAGAGCAAACGGAGCTGCAGTCGATGTAGGTCAAACTTTTTTGCAGATAGTTAGTGGGCGTTTGACTTGCAGCGTAAATGTCTCATGTTTTATCTGTACCTCACCCATTTGTGTTTTGAATTTACACACATTTGCTGCTGCCATTTTCTCACAAGAAGAGAAGATAATGTATTATTGATAATGTATTATTAAACTGATACATGTGTAAGAACATGTATTGTCCTGAAAACACTTCTGAGTACTTTGGGTTTGTGAACGGGGCTTAAAGGCCTGTTGCAGAGCTCATTTGAAGGCTGGTTCTGCCGAAGAAGGGCCCAGAGCAGAACATACTGTAGAAAAAAAAAAAAGCTTCACACTTTGAAAGCCACCACATGTTTTTCAGAGCTCATTTGGAAGGGACAAAGATGGATCTCAGCATACCAGGAGTTGTATGTGCCCATGTGTCTGTATGGGATGCCAATAGGGCATAGTAGTGTTTTTTTTTTGTTTTGTTTTTTGAATCCACAGTACTGGTGGACCTGAATCTTTCTGCAATATGTCAAGGCATGGTTGGCTTCACACATTACAGCCACTCCTACTGGATAAGCATAATAGTGAGGACAGCTTGTTATAGAAACCTGGTGATTATGACCTGCTGTGAACAACCTCACTCTCTCACACACATCGCGTCGCTCCGTCTCCCTCACCCCTCCCCTCTGCCTTTCTCTTGTGGCCACTTTGATCAAATCTGTGCTCTTACGTCCTTGACTGCTGCCCCCGATGCCTGACCTCTGCATTTGAAATTTCCCTGCTTATGTAAAAGTTTATGTAGATTAATGCCACAATTTATGCAGATTGAGTTTTTGCCACTCAGGCTTGAAGCACTAAAAGGTAGATGAGCACTGACCTTCCCCGCTAACAACTACGTGAGCTCTCACCGATTATCTCATAACTGCTGCACACAGTGTTAGTTCTGTTGCAGACAGAGAGATGAAGAGCAATTTCAGAATTCATAACGTTAAATTTTTAACCTTTTTTTTTTTTTTTTTTTAACAGTGTAATTTAAATCAAGGCTGTCTTTTTGTTGAAATGTCATTTGGGAGGCTGAGTTAAGTGTGGTATATGTCACAATGCGCCACACACACACATAGTTGTCCCTCCTTTAAAACATTCTGCCTTCTGCAGCCCCACGGTGTCTGTCAAACAGAAGCAACTGCCGGCAGAGGTATCAAGCAGCCTTTCAGCCGTCTGTGTGTCACGGCGAGCCTCCACAGAGCCGTAAACTCGCTCACAAGTGGCGGCAGCATTGCCAAGGTTGAACAGTCAAGTGCCATCAAGAGCAGTTTGCTATAGAAGTGGGTCTATCTGAAAGCAAACAAAGGGCTTACACTTGACTTGACTCTCTCCACGTAGGCTAAGTGTGTACAGGCTTCCCTGACAAAGGAAAATGGTTTTCAGTTTGATAAGACAAAGCAAATGAGTAGAGAGCAAAATCACCATTTTTAACTTTACTTGCTTTGTAGGGGAAAGAAAAAACATGTTACAGTCAGCTGTGACCGTCACGTTCAGTTTGAATGTAGTAAAGCAGTGCTGAAAGGGTTACGGTACATAATGTGTAGAAATCTGTATTATTTGTATGATTTTTAAATTGTTAAGCTTCAATGAGGTTACGAGCCTTGACACAGTATAAACCTTCACCACAGTTAACATGACTTGGATTAATATGTTACAAATCATCCAATTTCCAAATATTTTCTGATGTGACAGTCAAGGTCAGCTGGAAGCTTGTCACCCTTCAGCAGCCCCCTGTGTTGCTGCTGATAGCAATGAGCTAAATCGCAACATTACATTACAAAGCAAACAGAAAAGCAGAGCCCCTCTCAGGTCACTAACCCTCTGCACCTGTTACAGAAACACAAAGTGACCCACCAGTTACACAGCTGGGACAAGGTGTCAGCTGAAGTTAGTGTCGAAGTGAGCTAAAAGCTCTGGCTGGCACTGAAGTCCAGCGGGAAAACAGCTGTTTATTTAAACTCCCTGCTTTACTCCGCGTGTGGATCCGTTTCTTTTAGCATGTGTGCACTATAGGCCACGCTAGTGTGTGTATCTGCGTTGCCATGATTGATCCATGCAGTGTCTCTTCTGTCTTATTTCATAGTAAGGCAGCAGCCTAAGGCAGCTTTGGCTGCATGTCAGTGTGATTAGGGACATGATTTTTATCACAGAGTCTTCAGCTGGCTGGTTTTATCACAGAGTCTTCAGCTGGCTGGTTTTACTATATATCACAGCTTCCCAAAATGCTCAAGCCACAGGTGGATATTGCCTAATATTGTAATTTTAAATCAGATTTAAAGCTCATCTCCAGCTGTTTTTAGTGGCATTTTTTAATAAGCACTTTTACGTGACATCACTCATAGGAATAAAACGTTATTCATTGCTTTAAATCTAGGGAGCAACTTAAAGATGAGTAGAAGGATAGTGGGGGAGTCGCAGAGCATTTCTTTAAGTATTGTTCGCAATTACATTTACTGTTTTGTGTCAAAGTGCCCATACATACACTATTGTTGAAGCATTAGCAACTGTCCTTGTGCCTTTATAAAGAGTGTGTGCATGTTGACACATGCATACAATTTTTTCAATTACAGGACTGGAAATGCAAACGTAATATATACAGTAATAGGCTTTAGTTGTGATATACATTTCTATAGTGAAAGATAGGTTACATGATCTGGTCCTGTTCACCTCTGTTTCCTTCAGGTTCAGTTCTCCTCCATCAGACTGATGGAGACGGTCGGACTCCTCTGGATCTGGTCTGTACAGTAGGTCAAAGGGAGGATCTCCTCCGCAGTGCACAGGTTGGAGACTCTGCTCTGAGAAACGAAGTGACTGAGATCTCAAACCTTCCCCTCCTGGAGGCCAGCTCCTTTATACTCGCCCATCTTATTTCCTCATATCAGCAGGAGAGAGCCCTGCATGGCCACATGCAGCCCAGCAAAGATGTCCAGCGCCTGGATTATAGGCTGGTCAGAGCCCTGGAGACACACTCCTTCCAAAAAGTGACTTTGGGCTGGATGGACCAGCGGGCAGTGAGATTGGCAGAAGATGCAGAGACACTGTTGGAGCTCGGCAGAGGGAAATACGTGGGACAGGTCTCTCAGGCTGTCAAAGAGTGCAAAGGAGAGAAGACAGTGTTCCTGATGAAGATACTGGGGAATCTAAAGTCTCAGGGAGAAGCGCTAATGTCGGATTTGTGATAGGCTCAACAATCACACAAAAAAACTTAAATGCACAACTTGTGATTGAAATGTTAACAAATGGTCATCTTTGTCAGTTTGTTAATATAACTATTACCTGAATAGGTTATGCTGTATAATCCAGAGACCCTTAAAAACCAGAAAATGCCTCCCACAAAATGCAGCCTTTTCATTCTGGTAATTGTGTATGCATATTATTTTTTTAGTTTTGCTTGTTTATTTCTACAGAGATTTTATACTCATTTCATTGTGGTTATATTTGCGGCTATTTCTGAAACTGAAAAATGTCTGTTTGTTGCACGTTGCATGTTTTAATGGCAACACTAACATTTCTGTACCTCAGGTTTTCTAGTGTTTAAAGATAAAGTTGTTTTTGCATGATAACTATTATTTATAACAAAATAAATGAATCTAAGTAAATTAGTTGATTATTAGACTTTGGTGTCTAAACAGTGGTGAGGGTTTTTTTTTATAAATGATGTCAGGGGCAAAATGGCCTCTGAAGTTTTAGGCTGAAAGGTGCTTTGCCAGATGGAGTGACTGAATGTGGGGGCCGCATAGGAAAAGTAAAACCAGTTCCCACAGAAGTCATCCTGGTTTGAGATGTGTGTCTGTGTGTACTTGGGGGTCTCAGCCACGCAGACAGCAGTGAAGAATGAGCCACTTCCTCTAGATGAACATGAATACAGAGCGAGGCTTAGGGCTGTGAGCTGGGGTGTGTAAAGTGAGTGATGGAAGGAGGGGGATTTGAACCTGGAATCTGAGCGTATCTCGTGTCTGAGATTGAGATGAACAGTCCTATATTTCCTTTCCTGCTACACATGCTTGCATTAATACCAGACCCTCTGAAGGTGATAAAAAATATTTAATCTCATGTTTCTTCTTTTTTTTCTCTCAAAATAAGCAACATACATCAGATGCATTTAATTTCTCAAACCAGAAATATACATCATATTTTCTTTTGCCATATGAAGATGATATCACAGGCAGGCAACGTTGCAGGCGGAAAAAAGCAGATCTTAGAAAATTAGACAGACATACACCTACTGTACAATATCACCAGACCATCAGGCATACTGTATAAAATACAACCATAAATTACTGAGTAGTTAGATAACTACAATATCATTTTAAAAATAGTCTCATTTCAACTTTGCAAATAAAAGTGCTTTTTTTTTCCTTTGTCAGTCTGATACATTCCTTTATATAATTAACTTTCTCTACAGCATACAAAATTAAAACTTTGGTTTGCTTGCAAACAGAGCCAAAACCAAATAAAAAATGACAAAACAAAAAAAGCAGTATTTGGATGCAATGCCACACAACAGTCACCATAATTTGCTGTAAAATAACTACATACAGTAGTGCACACATACATATCAGGTATTCAAACAGTCCCTTCGGGCATTATAAAAAGCCATCCTTCACGAGCCACAGAGTGTGTTTGTTGAAGAGGCTATAATCAGTCTGCGATGCTGCTCTTGGGGGACAGTCTGTTATTGTCTTTCAAGTGGATTCCTCAGAACAACAAAACAAAATCAATGGTCCTCTGGAGTGACAGATTCGAGCCTGTTGATATTTAAGCATGGAGATAGATGGGTAAAGAGGGAGTGAGCAGGCAGACAGACAAGTCGACAGGATGGCGACATGGCGGAAGAGAGTTCTATTTACAGTGGAAAGGAGCTTTAAAGTGATAAAGACAGACAGACAGAAAGACATGAACAGACAAAAGGTAGGAAAAAGAGCAAAAAGATGTGGGGGGTGGAGATGGGAGTGGAGGAATCCAGGATCTGGAGGATGAGAGGAGACCTCCTCAAATGTAGCCTGAGCTGTGATCTTTCAACAGATGCTCAGTGAGAAGCCCAGGAGACCGTTCCTTCAGACAGGGTCACAACCCCGCTCACTGACGAACGAGGGAACCACAGAGAGCAAACGGAGAGAAGCACGATTGGAAGAAGGATGAGAAATAGCATAAAACACACATATATACTGTACACACACAACGCTGTGTCCCTGACATCTCAGGCCTAAGTCTCCTCAGAGCCTTGTCTTGTCACTCAGCAACTTGCTGCTCATAAAGCTGGCGGCCCTCGACACCAGCAAACTCCACTCCTCTAAATAACAGCTGCTGCTACTTCTGCTACCACACACACACACACACGCACCCCGACTGAATCTACGCATCAGTCTACAGCTGGAGGGGAGATGCAATTGTAACACACACCAGCGCTAAGACAAGCAACGCGTCTTTGATTGCATAAACGTGTATACACAAACACTCTTACATACACAGTTCACATACCCGAGCCTCTGTCTCTGGCAAATCAAAGTTGAGCTGTGGGCACAGGAGGTGGGGCAGATGGAGAGGGCGGCCAGCCTGGGGCACAGTATCACAGAGAGCGTGTTTGTCTGCGTGTGTGTGCCTGAGAGGGAGACAGAATGTGCCTGCTCAAATGGGATGTTATGTATTTATCTGTACGCAAGTAGATACAGTATGTGTTCGAAGAAAGCAGTGTGCTCAGGATTTATTTAGTCTGCTTGCTTGCTTGTGTGTCTGTGTGTGTGAATGTTTTTTTGTGTTGCTGTCGGGGAAACACACAGAGAGATGAGAGGAAAGGAGACCAGCCTTTCAAACAACATTAGGACTGTTGCTGCCTAAAGGCCTGCCTGACTGGCGACACTCTGCATGCACTGGGTGACATCTATATTAGCACTAGTAGAGCAGAAGGCCCAGTCTGCTGCCCCTCCTGACACAGATAGAAGGTCTGACTGATTGACTGATGGTGATTTTGACATGTTTTTACAGGGTTAAAAGAGGCTACAGAGAAGTTATCTGGGCATTTGAGAACAATTCACAATTACTTCACAGTACTGTTCTCTCCTCCTCTGGGTACTATTTAATGATCATTATATAATCACAGTCTATTTTAAACACAGAATCACTATAAATGCAACTGTCCACTGTGGTTAGATTTTTTTGTTTTGGAGTCAATTCTTTGAAAAAGTCATTTTGGCTATTGTATTAAAAACACAGACCGATACCACCACAAGCCTCCAGCCTGTCAGTCCAATTTTGTGTTTGTGTAAAAAGACATATCTGCAGGCTACCGCCATAATTGCTAATCAACTTGGCTGGCTGAGTGAAAGACAGACAATCCAAATTACTGCCAGTGAACACATCATTATCATCCAAGAGAGGGGAAACAAAATATACTTAGTACAAAAACAATTAGAAAATATAAACCTATGACCAAAATCATAAACTACAATATGCGCTAAAAACCTGTAGTCCATGGCAGAGTGATAATGCAAAATGATAATATAAGGCTTGCACTTGGATTCACTGAATATGTTTTGAATGGTGGGAATGCATGACACTGTTGGTAAACACATGTACAAACTCTTCTGAGGTGTTGGAGTAATGAAGAAACAAAATGGCTCAAAGGGTAATTTCATACGTCTTTTCCACTTGCTTTTAAAACCAAAAGAAAAATTGGCAATGATAAGAGATTGAGATTTTGTGTTTTGTTTTGTACAAAAACTCTACTTAAGGAAACTGTACTGTACACCATGAATAATCAAAGACAAAAAAAGGTTTAAGAGAAGAAAACAAGAGAGAAAAGGGGAAGCATAGTTGAGCTGCGCTGGTCCAGTGCAGTCCTTTTGTGTTCCTCAGTGTCCAGTAATGGACCAAGAGGAGAAAAGTGGAGAAAAGAGGAGTTGGTGGGCGTACACAGTCATCTACCCGGGGTTGTTTTTCTTCCTTTTATTTGGACTGGGATTGGGATCCAGTTTCAGCTCTCGGTACTGCACCTGTTAAAACACACAGAAACACACGCGTGTGCAGGCAGACAGACAGACAGACACACACACACACACACACACACACCACCCGGTCAGGTGGAAAGAGCAAAGGATGCTCGAATTGCACAGAAACCCTCCAGAGGCTTTCTGAGTCCAGCTGTGTGGAACAGTCGCCTCGAGGAAGGGATTACACACTGATTACAACAAGCACACACACACACAGACACGCACATAAAGACACAAACACAACCCATATACACTGTTCCAAACTCCAAATGCACTCACACTCACACACAGATGCACACAAATATACACGTACATGCATACTTCCACAGATGTGGAACAGTGGCCTAAGGGATGGGATCACATAAACAAACAGAGCAGGGCAAGGGCTCATGGGAAAGCTTGGAGAGACAACAGAGTCATCTCAGCATGGCAACATAGAGAGGAGAGAAAGGGCAGAGAGAAGGAAGGAGACAAGGAGGAAGAAAACAAAAAGCGTTTCAAAGGTCTGTGCTTTGCTGTTAGAGTTAATAAATACGCACAAACACAATACTGATCGTATGTAGTTTGATACATACTGTGAGCACATTTAAAGAAATAACTAATGTAATTATATTATTATAATGTAATAATAACTGTAGTTACTGACAAAATCATTACCTTTCAGTTAACGTGATGTTGACTAAAGAGCCAATTACAAAAGATGAGCAGACATCCCACAAAAAATCAATAGAAAACGTATACTGAACAGAGTTTAGCAAACAATATAAATGTATGCTTCATGAATCTCATCTAATAGAATTTTTGTACAGATTAAATAACAAGATATAAACGGACGGACAGATTTTGTTACCATGGTACTGTTGTTTCTAGTTTCCAGCCTTCTATACTAGGTTAATATAACCAGCTGCTGGTCATAGCTTCATGTTTAACAGACACAGGTGAGAGTCTTTCCATGAGATACAGAATCTAACCCAAAGAAAGCAAATTTAATTTTTTTTTATCAATACTGTGTCACTAAAAAATGAATGCCAGACATTTGACACAGGGCCATCACTTCAACATAGGTTCTCCAATAATCATAAAAGAGTGTCACCTACTTCTCCCAACTGAGTCACATTTGATGTGATGCTTTGCAAAGATGGTGAGTAGAACTGAGAAAGAAACTGCTCTTAAGTAAAGGACACTCAGATGCAAAAGCATCACAGTGGCTGAGTATCAACAACCAGACTCTGGCTGTCGCTCACTGTCAGATGTAAAGTACACGTTCATGCACACACAAATACAGTTGCTAGCCTAGATGGATTCAAGACACTGACAAGCACTAGCCACTGAATCATAATACTAATAGATAAAAAAAAAACAAGATTTACAAAGAGCGAGTATTGTCTGCGGGATCCCACCAAGGCTGATGTACTGTAGGCTACTTTGCCTGTCTGACTGACTGACACCTTCTCTGATTCTCCAGGCAGACAACAAACTGACGTCAGTATGGTTTCTCTGTTCTGTTCTCATGGTGGGTCTGTCTGCTGTGGACGTAAACAGTAGCATCTCTTAGCGCCGGCTGGGAACGAGCCTTTATCATCCCTCTTCCACTGGTTCCCACTGTCGCTTCAATCATGCCTTCCAGTATCTTCTGTCTGCAACGTACGAATCTGAGATGCAAAGAGATTATGTATGTGTGTGTGTGCTCAGCTATACAGACACATACATACGCACATGAACACCAGCTTGTCCAAAGCTACATCACACACATACGCAACGACCTGCAACCCTTTGCATCATTAAAATCACATACAAATCCACACACCGTACAAACACATAGACAGTGGAGTACTTCTATTCCTCTGTCTCTCAGCGGTGATCACCAATGTCCCGTTAAGATGCTTACAGGGTGGTTAGGCCAGCATGTGTTCTTCTCTACGCCTCACTAGGCAGCCAGACTGTACTGACTCAGGTGCGAATACTCCGCGCTGTCTACAAGTCAAACTAACATCCTACTAAACAGCTGTACAAATACAATGGGTTTGCTGGATACAGGAGAACATGTAATTCAGGTGAAGAAAACAAAGCAAATGATGGCAAACAAGAGAAACTGACAAAAAGGTGAAAGGAAGAAGGGCAAAAGGGTGGGACAAACCAACAAAGGAAAGGAGAAAAAAAATGAGAGTGAAGAAGAGACTCTGTGAGACAGAACGAGATCTGTGGACACTTGGGTGACGACAGATACTGTTCTCGTGTGGGTGTGGATCCTTTTATAGCTCTGCCAACTAAAGCAGACAACGGAACAAAAACCCATGGGACCAAGAGGGGTTTATATGGCCCCATCTGTGTGTATGTATTTGTGTAGTGGTAGTTTCATTAGGGGAACATGACAGACCTGGCAGAGTGCCCACATTGACTGTGATCAATGACAGTGGTGCACTCATGGATGAAGAAGTGACTTTATGGTTGAATGGGTTAATTCACTCACGAGTGAGAAAGTAACAGCAAACAGCAATTTCTTTGACAAACTGTATATCTGTTAATGTCAAATGACTGCAAGAGAATTCACAAAAATTCCTACTTTATATAAATGTATCTCCATATGCAACATATTCTCATTCATTGTTTGCCGTACGCTGTAAACAAGCTACCGTGGATCCAAAAGTAGGACAGGTATTGTGCGGGATCACTGGCTGTTATTGGTCCCATTATATGGCCAAGTGCCTACAACAGCAAAAAGGAATACAGCAATTTAATTCCACGCATTGACATTCCTGTCCAAACAAAACTCTTTTGTGAGAGCATACAAAGAAAGAAAAGTTTGCATGTCAGTAAAAAGTAGGGATTTTGTTTCTCATGAAGAGTAGCGAAGGGAATCAACAAAAAGAAAGGGTGCAGGAAAAAACAATATCTCAATCAAACAGGAGTTTCTCTGTGAAGAGCTGCCAGCAAGGAGAGATGCAGCTCATGCGTCACAGGTTCAATTCCACCTTACAGGTGACAGGCCTGCCTGACGCTATACCCTTGGCTCCCCACTCACCTCACCTAATAACACATACATGCACAAAGACACACACAGGCACCAAACCAATGCACACAACAAGAGCTAGTTAAAGTCAAAAAGAGAAGAAACGGTAGAGGAGGCGAGGAGAAAGTGGGACGTTAGCAAAATAAAAGATGCTGGAATTGGGTGAAACTAAAAAGTGAAGTAATGCAGCAAGCACATAAGCAATTTGGTACACAAGTATGAAGCTTAAAGGGAACATCGACAGGAGCGGGTGTGGGTAAAGACCCAGTGCTGCTCAAAGGCTGCTCCACCCTCGCTCCTCTCCTCTCCTATCCCAAATGTTGACAGTACAAGTGCAAAACAGGCTTTGAAGTGTGCTCTGCTGAAGGGGCGCCGTGTACCGTGCATCGTGCTTCATTTAACTGTGTTACCCACAAAGAATCACGGGACCTGCTCCTCTCTGAGTCTCTCATTCTTCCTCTCTCTCCCTCACTGAACCTTTGACAGTGTTTTGATGATGCCAGTGTGGGCAGAGAGACAAGGTGAAACCATGATGGGTGACAGTGAGTGAAAAAAAAGCAAGTAAATAAGTGAAGTAAAAAAAAAAAAAGCATGAGAGCTACATTTTAATGATACTGTGTTATTCTGTTTCCTAGTCCTTTCCAGAGAGCACTAAACCTAGTGGATTTCATATCGTGTGACATCTAACAGAGCATAAGGGTTATTAAATGTTTCCAGGGAAACATTAATGTGTAACGTTCACACATCTGTAGACCGAAAGATTCAGCACTCGTATATTTTTGGGGGGGAAGAAAATGCATGTCAAGGTGACATAAGTCAGTGAACAGAAAATTCATTAGAAAAATCACAACATAAGGAAAGTTTTGCCAACTAGGTGCTGTGGCCCAGCACATACTGAATAGTGACTAATTGGGTGCTTGTAATGAAATGTTTATATTTATCACAACAGCAGGGAAGGACTAAGTGAAGGAGACAGAGACCTCTGGTAAATGTGACTGATGGCATCTGGCAACATTTCAACCTTTTAACTATCCTGCCTCTGTATATCCAATGAGGGTTCATCCCCAACATAAATGTTGTCTAAAAATATTAACCTGACTCCCTGCTGTTCATTAGGCGCTAAATTGGAATTCATGCTTATTTTTGAACTGGGGGTTTGATCCAGCTCCTTTACACCGATCATAAAGGGCCACTTGGCATGCTAATTGCCTTGGCCCTACTTATGCACTCCCTAGCTCACATGGCTAATGGTGTCGTAAAACATACTAGTGCACTGACACCTCCCAAACGGCAGATAGGGAATACTTAGCACTATAAAGGTGCTTGGTTTGGCCTCGTTTAAGAGGACATGAAGGATTCCCTGGTAATGACCATAAATGCAGCCTTCACTAGTACAAGATTCAAACCAGATCCATAGACTGTTACCTAGAGAGGGACAGTGACTATTTCATACACACATGGACTACAAACCATACCAGACTTTAACACTGCCGCTCACACAGGGACATAATGATTTAAGTAAACTGTTCAGGTGGTAAAAATGTAGCTCTGACTGCTGGAGCTTCCGTGCACCACTGGGGATTTAGTTTTTAAAAGGTGTTTGACAGCTGTTAGGGGCCCAGTATCAGTGATTTGAGGAGCTTGGTTTAGAAGACTAAAGCACCTTCTGTAACCTGCCGCTGCTAAATGCAAAGTTTCTTTTATGTACTTTTTTTATGTACACTAAAAGGAGACATAAAAAGTTTGAAAAAATGTGAGTCTGTAAGTCAAAAGCTGTTCCACAGTTACTGTGTTGCTGTATAGCTATATGTGTTATGATAAACTGCGACCCAGTGTGGTTGCCCTTTGTATATAAAGTCATTAGAACCTCATCAGTTCTGGCTGCTCCGAAGCACCTCCAAATGATGCGGAACAGTACACTGAAGCACCCCCAACCCACCTCACATGCACTACTGCTGGGAGAGTGTGTGTGATTATGTATGTGTGTTAGGTCACACCGGGGCCCTGAAATAGCACTTCATTAGTCATCCAGGGTGTCAGACATAGTGGGCCCCTGCACCAATGCCAGTGGGTGCCATAGACACGTGCCTGTGAGGGGACGCTCCATTTGGACCTCAGCACCTCTCTGTATCATCTGAGAGCCTCAAGGGCTTAATCCCCACAGACGGATTTGACCCATTAAGGCAGGGGCAGGCAATGAGGTGAACCCACAACCGGAGGCAGCAGCAGGACGCACCACAGAGCAGAACGTTCTGGTCTGTTTTTAGCCAATGACTGCAGAGCGGGGTGCCTTCAGAGAAAAATTACCTTTGGATTTAGTCAAAATGTAATCAGCACAGGGCTCAGTTCTTCATCAACTGAGCAACGAATACAAATTTCTGTAACTTGATCTTACTGATGCAAATAAGACTATCCTCCTTCAGATGATCAAAATGACTGTATTTTCTGTGCTCATTCATCCTCCTGTCTCTCCATTTCCATCTTTATGTTTTCCGCACTGATATCTATTCTTACTCTTTTCCCTTGGTGTTTCACCCTTATTACTTGGCGAGCCTCCTTACTGACAGTGAAAATTGGCAACAATTAGCATTGCAACAGCTGCAGCAGTAAGTGTTAGAGTAGCACTTACAATATTCCTTATATAGTAGGCACAATTCCAGCAGCACGAACACCAGACCAGTGCAGCATATCTGCCCCCATCTTCCCTAGACAGCAGGCCCTCATTAAGGGCCTTGTAAAGGCCTTATACCTGCCGGGCTTGGGCCTCTTCACCACACTGCTCCTCCAGGCACCAGGTGTGTAAGGTGGCTGCACACAAGAGGGGACAGCTTGGGCTCATTTAAGCTGATGGATACCTGCCTCGGTCCTACAGCTGCAGCAGGCCCCAGTAAACTATGAAACTATAAAACTGCAAGGGGGCCAAAAGGGGGAGCATGCGGGAGGTTGGCCGGGGTGTGTAGAGGAGCAAGGACTATGACCCTGTAAAGATGAAAGAGCTTGTGGCCAACAAGCGATCAAAGAGGAAGTGTGTCAGCGCTGATGTGGCAGTGAATTGGTCGTATCAGAGACCCTGGGTTTTTCAGCTACAACCTGAATGCATGTGTGTTTGTGTGCGCATACATGTGCATTCATGTGTATTGAACTCAGCACAGCAGGGCTTAACAGTCACAGCGGACACCATCCGTACTGGATAACACGGCAACTTTCACAAGCTGCTGCTTAATTGCAGTTTAAACTGCACTTTGTCCTGCGCAGCACAGTATGGTACAGATAACATACACACATGCACACCTACAGTAAATTTTACCAAACTAAGCATCTGTAGTGTTCAGCCACAAAGTTAATCTGATCTCACGGTTAATGTAGAAGCAAAACCGCATGGGGCTGAGTAACTGTTGGTTTACACTCTGTTCCAATTACTAGCATAGCTGGGAAACAATAGCTAACTGTAATTGTGTGTGAGTGTATACAGTATGTATGGAGTCAATCAACCTAGTCACCGTATACATTGGACACTAAGCTCACTTAACCCTGTTATCTTATTACGCAGCTCCAGCTATGAATGTGGAAATTGAATTAGACTGGGAAGCTATTAATAGGAAAACACAGAAACAAATGTGAAACAATTAGATTAGATGTCTGCATGGCTAAAACAATGGCTACTCAGTTCAGCATGCATGAAAAATACAATGTAGAGCCAGCAGATAAAGGGAGGAAGGAGAAAGAAAGCAGAGAAGACATAATAAAAGGAACCCTAACCATGTTTGGACACAAATATTAGACAAAAATGAAAGTGGAAAGTTCACCCACCACTTGTACATCTGAGGGCACTCTGGACAAAAAGTCTAGCAGCTCGTTGTTATCAATGGTATAAGGGTCTCGCAACTTCTTGGTAAATTTATTCACACCTACAATATAATGAGAGAAAGTGGTGGGGGTAGGTAGGGAAGAGTTGGGAAAGCGATCAGCACACACTGTTGTTAAAGCTTTTATTCTTATTGTACTCTCATTACCTTTGCTGTATTCACTGAATATAATTTTCAAATTTAATTAACTATACTTATAACACATTACAAATAATTGACTTTAGCTCACCCCATGCCAACACAATGTATCGTAGAGGGATGAAGTAAATGATGACGGTGGCCACTCCAAAGGCCACAATGGCCAGCCAGCTTAAGAAAGGCACAGTCCAGTTAAATGTGCTGCAAAGAGAGTAGAATAGGGACTGTAAATATTAGTAGACATGGATAAGATCAGTCCAGCCAAACATGCTAGACAAATATAAAGAGGAGGCATTTCAGTACTTTTCAAACCAAACGTGCTGAACTAGACACTCCTGCACACGAAGAAACAAGTTGACCCAAAGTGGTACAGATCACCATTGCAGGGTACAATAATAAGTACAATTCTAAGTACAATTCTTTTATCTGTATAGACAATCAGGTTATTTGTGTGTGAGTAAGTGTTTGAGTTTTTATTTAAAATGTTTTTACCTGTAAAAGAGAGAAACAAAATTCACTGCCTTCCCTTTTCTTTGTATGTATAGGTAGGTGTAGGTGAAGGTGACGGTGTCTGTGTACAGTAAATAAATGTTTTGTGTGTAATGAGTGTTTAATCAATATGTAACATTCAGTTAAGAGGTCATGCAGGGTTAAGTGAGATGTAATGGACAAACAGCCTGTGTGTTTGTGTCTCAGGGTTGTGTGTCATGCTGGCAGTGTTTCCTGAGAGCAGAACTGAGTTATACTCAGGCTGGCAACAGGAAGCAGGGCAACCTGGCATTGCAGAGAAGAAAAAAAGCAAAAGCACACTGGGACGTGCAGAGCAGAGCCGAATGGGCCGGGTGCCGAGGATTGGGCTTACGACTCACTTTTTTATCCTCTCCCCATAGGAGGCCACTTCATCCAGTGCATTCTGCACACTGATGCACACGTCCTGAATGGCATAAAGCTTGTTCATGAAGCCCTTTCTCTCTGAGTCCTGCAAGAAGACAGATAGAGATGTAAGCGAGGGAGAAAGAAAGCGAGGGTGTTGGAGAAAGACATGGAGTGAGACAGAGAAGAGATGAGAGGAGAGAGAGAGAGAGAGAGAGAGAGAAGACAGAGGCTGGGCACAGGCATCTTTGTGAAAACAATACATTTTAAATAGCGTCAACGATTTGGAGTGGGGAGCCAAATATCCGGATATCCTGCATGAACTGACGGAGTGTGTTCATTCCAGGCAGTAATAGAGATATAAAGTTGGCAGAACAAATCTAAATGTTTTTCTCCTTACAAAAGCTCACACAGGAAAATTTGAATATTTGAATAGAGATGCGGAATTAAACAGAAAGCTGAATGGATACATATGGATAGATCAATCTTTGGGCACTCAGTATCTCTCTCTCTGTGTGCTGCCAAGAGAGCTAGAAAGACCGGGCAGAGCCCTCTTTTGTTCCGCTGGCTGCCACACTGTGATGATGTCACCAGTCATGACATCATTATCACCCTTATTAATGCCGTCACCTACCATGAAGAGCTCTTCCTTTTCAACTTTTGATGGTTGAGAACTTGGGAATATTGTGAGGAGTAAGGGGGAGAAACCACAACATAGGCAGGCAATCTAAGTCTACAAACAGGCGCCCTTCAGTGAAACAAAGTGAAGAATTTAAGAAGTCATGCAACAGTCAATGGGCTGCCTGCTGACTGACTGACAGGCAGGGATGGGATGGATCTGGACAGAATGAGATGACAGAGAGTGATCGAGTGCCGTTGGCTAAGTGAGGACATCAACACGCAGACTGGTTGTGCCTGGATGTGATTGGTGGGCATGCTTGGGAAACAAAAGGGAAGCATACAGTAACAAGAAGAGGAAGAGTGTAATACAACCAGAAAGTGACAGTGTCACAATCATAAATGGTCAGTGTGGAATAGCAGAGAGTTTAAATCAGTTCTATTACCCTGACAGCACAATAACTCCCCCAGAAGTTTTTCTTGCTGATATAGTGACAGTTTTGTTCTTTCGGGAGGGGGTGGCTTGTTTTCTCTTAATGGATTAATTTATGTGTTATATTTGGAAAAAAAAAATGTGTATTTTGTAAAGCTGGGACATTAGAACAATTCACCTGCTGAAAGAACAAAAAAAGATGACGACAAGCAAGGATTCAGCAGTGGCTGTGTTATTGATAAAAACGGATAGACTTTGTTATATCCGAGAGGGAAAACTCTGAGTAATCCTTATCATTATACCTAAGGAAGACAGTGAAGCGGTCAAAGACATGAAACCTCTGGGACCCCAGAGGCATTTACCACATCTTAAGGCCAGCCCTCCCACCTCACCGCAACCCTCCCATTGAGACCCAAAACAACCCCCCCCCACACATTTAAACCCACCCTCTTCTTTTGCTCTCCATCCAGGATCAGATAATGTGAAAAATGAACCATGGAGCAGTCAGGGAGACCACATGGCCTCCCCAGCAAACCCACACAAGACAAATAGATATAATTAGACAGCGTCCCTGGGTTATTTTTCTTCGCAAATATTTTACAAGCCTCCCTTTCTTTCTTCCTCCCTCTATCCTCCTCCTCCTCTCCGTCCTTTCCTCAGAGTCCATCTGTTTTTCATTGCTCGCTCAAACAAATCTCAGAACGCACAGTCTATTGTGCTGGGCTGGGTTAGGCCAAGCCGAGCCGGGCTGGGCCGGGTCAGGTCGGTTGTTTTTTGGGGCCAGGCTCAGGGGAGAGTGTTTGAGGGCCAGGGGAGTGGTGTGAGAGAGCAGGCGGGGATGGAGATGATAGATCAGAGGTCATTGGAGTATAAACCATTGCCACATGCCCCTCGGACTGCGGTCTGACTCCTATTTCCTGTCTTCAAACACGGCTCAGGAGGCGGGAGGTAGCAATAACACAGAAGGCCACGGACAACCTTGTTTTCCCAGCTTCCCCGCACACTGCGCACATATGGAGCCAGGCAACCTGTTCTTATGCTGGAACATAATATGCACACACACATACACCCTACAGCTATTAGATAAGGTTGATCTACACACCTGGTCTTGCTGTGTGAGGATACAAATGACATTACATCCCAGCACAGATTAGACGACGGTCTTTGACTTTTACTAAAAGTTTATTTCTCTACTGAGCAGGTTTGCTACGTACTGCAATGCCATGAGACACAATTCATACACACTCACACATCACAGTTAAAGTTAAAAGGATGCTCTGTGTTGGCTTGGGTATTTAACAAAATCAAAACAAATTTACATAATATGTGACCAGGACATATTTTCCTGTCTCGATAGGCTTCCAGTAACAGGGAGTCGCAGGGTTGAAACACAGTCAGCGTATCTCCATCTGTCTTTTCCTGTGTGTGTCAGGGAAACTAAGTGGGTTCGTTAGGAGACCTGAAGGCAAGGCTAATAAAATGAATTCTGTGAGGCCTCTCTCTTTGACTTGGCTACAGTTGCAAGTCATGCTAATGCGTAAAGTATGCTACAAATCCCAGCACCTCTTACAACTGTGTTCTGATGGATGGCGCTGCATGGCTTGAATCATTCAGACAGATAGTGTAATAAGCCTGCCTAATGAGTTCAGCATCAAGCATTTTAATGCACTGCAACTGTAGGTTCATATGCAATGTGTTTCGACGACATGATCTAGTAACTGCCAGTCAGCAGAGTATGTGTACGACAACCTGTCACTGCAGTGGGATAACAGAACACTGCGTCTTGATGATTTCATCTACTGTGTTGGCCTAAATGAATACTTACTGTCAGGTACCACATTTGACTGCATACATACTAGAAAAACTAACATAGACTAGGTGCCGTATCATTACCTTCACTTGAAAGATAAATCAGCAAATCTGATTCTGAGATTAATCCTCAGCATCTATTGCTTGCTTTTAACTTCAGCCACATTTGATATAAACCAAATGCTTCATATCAAGGAAGTAAAATGACTGCATGTACAGTAGTAGCATTAATATTAGTATTTAAATAAGCGCTTTGCATGCTGGTATCTGCCATGGAGAGTTTGGATAATGACCATCATAAATGCAAAAAGAAAATCAATCCAGAGGAATTGAAGGTATTAGAGAAAGAGGCTTTTATAAGCTAAAAAATTAAATCTCAATATTGCAAAAAGAAACGCTATACGGAAAAAAGCTCCTGTAACTCTTGGGAAACCTGTGTTTTCCTATTCAGTGCGTCCTAGTGCGCAGAAACTTAATGTAATGTCCCAAAGACTTCAGACTTCAGAAACAGCAAGAAAAACTGCTAAAGTGTGCTTGAATGACCCAGACGCTCCTTATAGTGGCTGTAAATCAGCGTAGCTCACCCAGCAACTCCAAATATATTAACATGAACAGTAAATACACGTTCTCAATGCATTCCTTAATTTCTTGTATGCCTCCTCCTTGCCTGAATAACAGCATTCATCTTTGTACATGCAGAATAAACCTGCCTTTTAAACGTATCAAAAACAGACACAATTATAGCCATTTTTATTTCCACAATGTGTGCTACTTTGCTCATTTGTAAGATGCAGTGCTCAGTGTGATAAGGAAATCAGTATAACCTGCTATAGTAATAATAATAGATCAGTAATTCAAATGAAAAACAGCACTGTGACAATTTGATTGCCCTCTGAATGAAATGTTTCTATGTGCAGAATAAAATGTTTGACATCAATTAACTCTCATCAGGTTGGTAGCACAAATATTTAGTGAGTCAGTGAATCCTTTGTTGGCAGAAAGTTGCATGTTTTAATTCTATGTCTGCCATTTAAAGACAATAAATGTTTCTTCTGTGGTTATGTCCAAAGTTTGCATCATTATTTGGATGTGTGTGGGGTGTGATATGAAATCTCAGCAAAGCACCCATCAGTTTTTCACTGTGTGAAAGTGTGTGGAGCAAACTACATCATGCGAGTGCTCCCATCAGGGGAGAAGAGGTGGGAAAGCTCGTTAAAGTGATGTGAGTTGTTTGCATGAGTAAAGGAGAAACAACCCTTAGTGACACCAGTGAGAACCCAGAGACACACACAAACATACACACACAAACATATACACACACAAACACACACACACACACACACACGTATGTACGCGCACACAAACACACACATAGAAACAGTCAAGTCAGGCTAACCACATTGCACTTGCTGGTAAATTGTGGTAAACAAATGTGGTAAACGCCTTGAAACACTTGATTAAATATTTAACAAAGGAACAATGCACAATGCCTCTGTGTACTCGACAGCTCCATTTCTCTCTCAGAGAGATAGCACGTAGCAAAGTACATCTATATGCAAAAGTGCAAAGTGAGCAGTTGTAAACTTTGCAAAGACAGTTTGTTCTTCACTGACCTAAGGCCTAGAGCTAAACAAGAGAGAGGTCACTGAGGACTTAGCCTATTACGATGGACTCAAATATCTGTCCTATATCTACTGGGTGGAAATAGAGAGAGCTATTTGAGACTGCTTTAACCTCTGATCATATTGTTCTCCCTGCTGAGTTACGCCATAAAAATGATAAACCTAACAGTTATAATGTAGCAGCATATATCCCATCACACCACTAAATGAGTCTGAACCACAAGTGGCTGCTCCTCATTGCTGCTGTGCTAAAATTGCACCTGTTTTTCTTTGTTTTTCTTTTTGCCTCTCACTCTGGCAGCACAGTAAAAATTGAAATGTCACATAAAATGTGACAGGATGCTAATATGTAGATCCCAGAGGGCATCTGAGAGTAGTCTTGTTGATTTTGTAAGTAGAGAGGGAGAGTCGGCATCCCTCCCATTTCCACCCCAGGAAAGAAAAAATAAAAAAAAAACACTGAAAAGTTGAGGAATGCTTTAGGGGTAACACAAATTCAATTTCCAAAGCCTGTGCAGGAATTAGGAATGACAGAATTATAAATAAAAAGTGTGCACAATTAGTATCTTCTGTATATTTTAATTAGTTGTGCCACTACAATAGCTGTCACTGAAAAAAAAAGTGAAATAATTTTATACCCATAAACAAAATAATTGGCTGAATAGTGAAAATGTGACTGCAACTGCATTAATATAAAATGTTTTGATTGCAGAAAATGCAACATTGTTTAAAAGTAGGACATAATGTGTTCATTGGTTCGTTTCTATATAATGGTGGTTTACAGTATTATACATTACAAACAGGTGTGAGTTAAAGCAGGTAAATGTTCATGTGGCCTGGCCAGGGGACAGTTCATAAAGGGCCAAGTCTGCATTTATATTTTCATTTTAAATAAAACTAATAAATTAGTACTGTTACATATTTCTTACACTTGTTAATTGGAAAAAAAATTTCCAGGCAAAAATCTTAAAAACAGAGAGAAATCAAATAAATCCTTCAGATTGAAAGTGAAATGCAGCATTAAGCATGTTCAATGTCTCATATGATTTCAATAATTAAGCTCCTAATAAAGGCACATTACGTAAGTTTATAACTGCCCTTAAAAGGAAAACTAATATGTTTCATTGGTGTCTATTCTAAGCATTGGCAATTCCACAAGGAAGCAATAAGTCACCCATTAAGAGTTAAGCATGGCCCCACCAACAAACAACAAAAGAGGACCCAGTGGCCTAGAAGAACATCTCCCCTCTGTCAGGATATGATAACAATGAGGCAAAAGCCCTGCAATTGGCCTCAGACACCACCATACAACCTGGCACCTCGCCAGTGCCACATGAAAGAGGCAGATGCTGCTTTTCTGTTGTTTATTAAATAATTTATCCCATACAACAAATAATCCATGAGTAAATGGTGAGAATAAATATCTGTCTCCCACCATTTTTTAAATCATAAATGCATAAATGTCTGTTTAACTAGGATGTTAAAATGCGCTTCACATTCCTCCTGGCCATCTTCAAGTGGATTGCACACAAGGCCACGTTAAGGTGTAAAAGGCTGTCCCACTCCCATACTGTAGGCCCAGATGGATGAATGTGAGGAGTGTGTAGAAGATGTGTATTCTTTGAGAATATCTCTTTCAGGGCTACTCCCACAAAGTCAACCTCCAGTTAAGACTGTCACCTGAAGAGGGACTAGACAGACGCTATGCTCTATTATAGTAATTAGTCTCTTCAGTCAGCCTTGTCCCATAGCAGGGATAAACATACAGATATGTAAAACAGAGGGATAGAAGGAAAGAGAAAGCGGGAATAAAAGGAAAGGGTGGTTGTACTGAATTCTTTTTAGTTTAACCCATGCCTTTTATCCTGAAAAGAAAGGTTTCTGGGTGGAAGGAGGTTGTTTGCCACTGATCATCTTTACCCATCTACCGGCGTCTCATCACCTCTACCACACCAGCCACTCCATCCGGCTCAAGGTCAGACACATAAACAAAAATGACTACTACCGCCCCACCACTCCGGAGCTGGATCACATCCCCTTCCTTACCTCCTGCTGAACACTCTCTGACCCCCACCCGTACTGCACCTCTAGCCTGCCCAATTCTCCCCCGCTTTGCGTCACCTCTGCTCCCCTGCTCCAGCGCTCTCCTTCCCCTGTCCTTCCCAGGATCCAGCCTGGCAGTGTGTGATGAATGGGGCAACATTACTCTTGTCCTCCGTTGGCCTGGTTTAGTTGCTCCAACTCATCTCCCGTGTCTGTCTGTCAGTTTGTTTCAGTTTGCCTCTCTGTGTTGTCTTCAAACTATGATGCTGCACAATTAAACACTCTGTTTTGGCCATACCCCAGATAATGGTACAAATGGGCTTTTACTTGTTTAGATAATGTACAAAAATTAGGTAGTAAGTGTCGAAAGGGATGAATTTTAAAGACAGTCCTCTTTTGATACTGTGTGGTGGAAATGCTGATTTTATTTATGTAATTAAGAGTTTAAACAATGTTCCAGTTGAATTACATCTGATTGATCATCTACTGCAGGGTTGTGAAACTTTCTAACTTTGGCATACCTTTAATTACATATTCATGTTGAGAGAAACGCAGGCAATAGAAACAGCTGTAACATCCACTTTTTTAAACTTTGTTTTGCAAGAAAAAACCCACAGAGCGAGAGTGCATTGCTATGAAGTGAAGGGATCACATCTTCAAAAAAGTAAATCAAATATGCATCCTCTCTGTGCTCATTACAGATTTATGACTCTTGTTAAAAGAAAAGGTGGCGGCTGCCTTCTTACATGTCTGGCTTTCAAATTCAGACGACACTGCTGTCAAGTGTTGTGCTCCACATTCTGTCCAATGAGAGACTGGAAGGGCTGAGTGTGTGCCATCTTCAACATCCTATTCGGTGAGAGTCTTGAAGGAAGTTACTTTGGGTGGATGAGCGCACACAAGAACTTCTCACCTACAGTGCAACGAGTGCTCATTGTAATCCTTTGATGCATAGTTCATCATTCAAAAAGTTCAGTTGGTTCATCTGCTTGTGTGTATGTGATTCAGAACAATAACAGTTTGCAGGGGGGGGGGCTTGCAGACATTGTTGCATTAGGAATAATGAGCATTGGGATTTGCTTCAGCATTATGAAATAGTTTTGCTTGTTTCTGTAGCAACTTTTAAGAAAAAGATCTCACAAGCACATTAAAATCACCTCATCACCCACAAAACCAGACACACACACACTCAGGGCTCTGAAACTCATTAGAAAATTAGTTTGTTACATGCTTATTAAGAGTGACTTAGGGGTTATGTGGTTTGAAAACAATCATTACTTGTGAGAGAAATGCAATTAGTGATTAACAGTAAAAATCTGAATCTAAAATTTATTTTTGGGAAGAAAATACACTAAACCACTCTGTGAGGAGATTTTATTCCTATATGATGCTTGTCACTGCACAGATTATTTCCACAACAGGTATAAATACACTCAAATCACTCTCAGCGCCACCCCTTAGTAGTATAGAGCCAAAAGTTCCACCAGCAAAACATAGTTAACACACCATTGCACCTTAATCGACAGCTGTCACACTGCTGTGTAACAGGCCTTCAGTGCTACAGGGTAGTAACAAAAAAGATGAGAGCAGCCTTACATGCTGAAGCCCCATTAGTTTCCCCATCACCTTGAAGAGCAGGCAGAGGCAGATGCCTCAAGGTGGGGCTGGGTTGTGGGCCAAACGTGCAATGTGTGGGTGTTACTTGAGACGCAGACAAGGGACAGTAACTCTACACAAACCCCAACAGGATGGCAGACAAAGGCCACCGGACAGACGATGAGCTAAATAGGAAACCGGAAGACAGCAACACACATCATCGGGAGTCACGGCCAGAGGCACACGCATGCCCACTTACCACCATCGTTCGTATCCACTCAAAGTGCCAGGAAGCCAACATATCCTCGAGGATATGGTTTTTATCACAGCTCTCCTCCCATGGGTCTGGTTTAGGGTCCTTGTGAATAGATTACAGTGAGATTTTGTCTTTACAACCCAGAGAAATGAAGATGAAAGGGTTAAAAGAAAAACTGTGCATGTTTTACAACAGCGGTCTTAGTTGATGTTTTGACCATTATAAATAGGCTGTAGCCTCTTAGCAAGAATAACATTGTTCTCACAAAAAGCACTGCAGAGACTGTAATCATAAGCACTAGACTGGAAACAGTTTTGGGCTTGCATTGAAAAGAGGAGTCATAATTGTTTCTTTTTGCTGTACTCAATTTTGATTTTAAGCTAAATTTGATGGGTTCAGACTGAAATCGTTTAAAATAAATGTAAGGTTTGTATTTCCTCGATGCCACTGAACTACTGCAAAGTTATATCCAGAGGGGCACCCATGTCTACACTCTCTACAATGATACGTCAAAGGACAGAGTTAAAGTAAAAGTGTTAAGGGAATGACAGAGAGTCAGAGAATGAAGGAGAAATTAGAGAAAGCTAAATACATAGCAAGAGATATGTACTGAGATAGTGAGTAATGTTTTACCTAGTGTGTGTGTGTGTGTGTGACAAAGTGGAAAAACAAAGAAATAATGCAGTGTAGTTTGCATAAAGAGACAATACCCCTACATGCCTTTTTCATCCTCCTTTTTGTTTTCATTCCTCCCTCTATTAGCCAAACATGATTAAAATGCAGTTCATACCAGCTTCTCTGCTGAACAACGGGGGAAAAAAAAAACAGACAGTGAGACTGAAAAAAAAATGAAGCAGAAAAGTCAAAAGCATCTTTTACAGCGTGACGCTTTTCATCCTTCACAGGCGGCAAGAAGAAAAGAACACAGACATTTAAACTTTTTTCTCTTCCCCATGCTCCCTCTGTACCTCTCCCCCACCCCCCCATTCTCCTCAGCAGCCAAAACTCACTCCCCGATACCTGAGAACAACCCCTCTGCATCAAACACTCTATAGCCTCCCTAGAACAACATTTCAGTCGCACTTTTTTCCCAGAGCATTGATATAATTCCCAGCGCTCTCTTTAGTTCAGTTACATTATGCTATACTGCTATCGGAGCGATCAGCACAGTGCTGTGACAGGGACTGAGTGGAGTGCTGTGGCTTGGGAAGGTGCTGCAGAGCTCCTTGCTCCATGTTATCTGGAGAACAGTTTTTAACGTTATTAACGCTGACACAAGGTGTGAGCCTTATTTAAGATTACATTGAGCAGAGACACAAGTTTAGTTGCACATGGATGAAGAGGCAGAAACTTAGACAGAGATGAGGAGAGAAACAGAGGAGACAGGTAGAAACAAAAAGAGAAACACACAATATGTTAAAATCAGCAGCTACTGGTAAAAAAGACCTGCAGGGTGAAAACTGGATATGTGTGCTGATAGTAGCCATGTGCCAGGAATATATTTGCCAGAGCCCCACTGATAAACACACACACAATATCTGTGTGTGTTTGTGTGTGTATACACATGTATGTTCATAAGTCATGCCTACAGGGAAAGCAGCAGAGAGTAGAACAGCTGTCTCAGCACTATAGATGAGAAGGATAAAGAGATATTGTGCTCTAGGAGAATGACTGTGTAGCAGCAGAGATGAAGGAACAGATGATCATTCTTGTTCATTGTTATATACACAGCAGACTTCTTAATAAGACCACATCAGTTCTAATACATGTTACAGAAATGCCATTACAAATTCCTCAAAACTGCATCACAATCCCATATGGAATAATTATGATAAGCTTATGCCTCAATGAGTTAAACGTAACACTGGAAAAAAGCTATAAGGTTACTGTTTGACCTTCAAATTGCATAAGAAAACAGTTATTCATGAGAAATGTGTCTGTGAATTGGGACCATAAATAGGATTTAAAAAACAAATTTTTATAGATCAGTGTGTTCAAATTAATGAATAATGTCAGGTTTACCATCAGCTCTGCAAATAAGCGAGGGAAAGACTAAATGAGCAAGAAATAGGAGGGGAGATGTTTCACAGGTGCATGTGTGTTTCTGTGTGTGAGAGTGAGATATAGACAGATAGACATTGAGAGAGAAAGAGAGGGGGAGTGCACCGAGCAGTAAACCCGTGAGCAGGACATGATTGCAGTGTGTATCTTATCTGTGTCAAGTCCTCCTGAGGCTAGTGGAGGCTAGTGGAGCCTACCTGAGCGAAGCACGAGCGCTTCAGTGACCAGTCAACCGTGCGAGGGTAATCTCCTCACTCTTTCAGTCTGTCTCACTCTCTCTAACCCCTTCTCCAGTAAACACATTTACACTCACACACACTCACACCCCTGCAGAGCCTAGAGGTGACTGCCTCATCTCAGCTCTGGACAGAGAGCCCACAGGTGAGAGAAGACATCATAGACTACGTTGCATATTGCAGCCAGTAGCCTGTAAATATAAGTGAATTGCTTGTTTCTGCTCTTACACTGCCCAGGTCTCACAATGTTACATCAAGCTGTACTGGAAGGTGCTAAAAGGATCCATGTTATTTAAGGGAGCATTTTCACAGTGGATTTTTTGACATGTCACATCAGAAAATCATACATACATGTGAAATCAGGTGTAACTAAGGTCTTTGATTGTTGCTATTTTCCACGTTTAACTATAGTCCAAGTTCATTTTATTTTCTAAGCTCTTCAAATATATATGTGTGTGTGTGTGTGTGTGTGCGTGTGTGCATGCGTGTGCTTGTGCATGTTTATGTTGTTAATTAAAATAAATATCCTATGTTGATAAATCAGCACACACAGAAATACATACTATAAGTGTGGAGGAGCAGGGCAGGAAAAGAAAAAAAAAAAACATTCTTTCACCCTTCATGTGCCTGCCTGCTTGACTTTAACAACTGAGCCGTCCCCATCAATTAGTCTAGATGCTGGACTTTCATTGAGATTAAGTGACTAATATCAGTGCTTGCTCACAAGAAAGACACTTTTCACGTCTGCCCAACACTCTGTTAAGTAAAAACACATGTGGTGATTCAAGACAAAAAGCCTGCAAGGGGTGCTCTGTGCAATGAAAAACAGGTGCTCCACTTTTTGGCCATGTAATACTCCATTTAGCCTCTGGAGCAAAGGTTATCCAGCTAATAGCTGCCTTGTGGTGCACTGGGAAGAGCGTGCACATGGCCGGAGTAAACATCTGGGACAGATTGTACATACTTGCAACATATGCTTCAAGTTCAATTAAAATGAGGCCTTGGCACATTTATTAATCTTTTTTTTTCCTCTCTGCTTTTCTTGCTCTCTGCTTCCCTCTCTCCCCTATAGCCCTGTGCCATAAAAGAGGCCTTCTTTGACCCGTCCTTCATACTTACTCATACGATTTGAGGCCATACCTCACATTCAGCGTAAAAGACCTCATACCAAATGTAAAAGATAAACTTATTTAGCCTTGAAACTCCATTTGTTCTGCACTTAACCAGTGTTGGAGGGAGAGCAAAGGGAAAAGAGAGAGAGAGAATGTGTCAGAAGGAAAGGGGAAAAAAGCAGGGAAAGGGACGAGAGAGACCGGTTGAAGGAGAGTGGGAGGGGAGAGATGTAAACGAAGAAAAAAAGAAAAATGCCCCCCTTTCAACTTTCCTACAGCTCAAATGAAATGCTAACAGTTGAGGGGAGCAATAGATCAAAATGTATGAAGCCAGAGTTGGTAAATTGAAGCCTTTGTGGTGCCTGTGCTATCCAGCATCCTGGTGCTCTGTGAGTACAGAGAGCAAGGCCATCAGTGTGGCACCAAATCTGACGGAACCAGCACAAGCTGCTGCTGCACCTCATTTCAATATGAAAGTCCAAAATGTATTTCATATAATCTGCGGCCTTTCAAATTCCTGTTTTCTTTTTTTCCTTGAGAGAGGTAGGAAATGCAATGATGGAGGACAGACGTAAAGAAAACAGGGTAAAAAAGGTTGCCTGGTGCATATCTTTAGTCAGTGGCCCCCTGTACATTTCAGCCTTGGAACTTCACAGTCACAAAACTTTGTGTCTGCTTCACTGTGGGAGAGGATGTAATGCTCACGTATCTGTGTGCGCTCATCACCCAAGTGGCTGCCGGGTTGACTGATTGCCCGACTGGCTGACTTACTGGTGGGATGGCTTTTTGATCTTGAACTATAAATGCTTTTTTTTTTTTTAACCCTTTTGTTGTAGACTTTCACATATGACCCTTCACAAATGGTTAGAATAAGGTTGCAAATGTAAAAGTAAATTCAATATTCAGTGTCCTTAGGCAAAATAATTGTCAAATATGAAAGTGCTTGTAATTACAACTGCAAAAATTGAAGGTTTTCCTCCAAAGAAATTACCACCGAAGACCATGCAAATTACTACAACTTTGCCAACTAACTTTTATATTGTTCAAGTGTGGCTGTTTGGCATTAAGCATAAGCTCAAGTAATTTCAGATTACAGTTCAGTCAATGTTACTGTTTTCACAAGATCTGATCTTCACTTAAAAAGTCAAGTACTAATTTTACCCTTGTTTGACACTGCTGGAGTCAGAGTCTGATTAGACTGGTGTATCAAACAGAAAATTATTTTCATTTCAATTGTGCCTTACTAGAAATCAAACAAAGCAGTGGTGGATAAAGCGCTGCACGATTTCAATTACCATCCCCAAGGGGAACATTGACAAGGTACTGTATACTATCCAGTGGCATTTGTTTCAGTAGCTGCTCCTACAGTGTAAACGAGCAGAGGCTGTAAAGCAGCCACCTGTTGTTACCTGATAGTGTCTGGACAAGCCCAGATGCTGTTTTACTGGGACATAAAGGAGCAGTGAATGGAACTAAATAGCTAACTAAGCACTTTATATGGGTGTATGTTCTCAGGAAGCAGGGCTGAAGCAGAACCTTGGTAAATTCAACTGTGTTATTTGAAGGAAGAATTAGGAATAGTGCAACAAACTGCAGTAAAAGTCTAAAGCAAAGCAAACCAGAAAGAAAAGGTGAGAAATTTGTTGCGTACATTCCTACAGAGAAAAGTTTTCATAAGGTTAAAAGATGTACAATCTTTGTACATATGTTGGTGCCTCAGGCAGTGTGAAAAACATGGGAGGAGATGGGAGGGGGAGATGGAGTCATCTCATTCGTCTGTTTGCGTTTCCGGTCTATGAAGCAGTGTCAACCCCTCCTGAGGCAGTGCGAATGTGTGAGAGCACACCACAAGTTTGTGTGTGTGTGTGTGTGTGCATGTGTGTGAGTGCATTCCTGTCACAGACATAATTACCTTGTCATCTTTGTCAAAATCCTCATCCTCATCCTCCAGCAGGTCCTCCACTGCTTGCTGACAGTTGCAACAAAGGAAAATGGCAAAAAAAGAAATAAAAACATTTATGCAACGTTTATAGTACAGATAAACATTAGATAACACAGGGTTAACATCATTAGAACAACCAAAGAGGCTTATTAAAGCTGATTGGTTATGCTTATGTCTGGCATGAGTTTATTAATGAGTGTGGAAAGCATGCAGATAGAAAAACTACTGGATTGGTGTGTGCTAATATGTCACGAGCTCCAGGATGGTTTTGAATTAGAATTTAATTTTAGAAACATTCTGTTGTTCAAATGTGTTGACACTTCTGGAAATGTAAGCAAATGCGATGGCTTTAAATTTCAACAGGCTGAGGATTAAAGCCTATTCATCCACTCAAATCACATTGCACAAGAGCATTTAAATCTTATACCATTCAGAGCAACAAGACAGCAGAACTCTTCTTCCTTTGACTCTGCTTTGTGTCTTCTGACCTTGTGAACCTTTGCACTCATCTCTCACCTCTACCTCCCAATTTCTATGCATTAATCTGTCATTTCACATCCTTTCACAGAATGATGCTGCATGAGAGGACAAAGAAAGAAAGCCTGCAGCACAGAGAGCAAGTCACGAAGAACAGCAACTATGTGCTTCAGTGGTCCACAACTGATAAAACTAGAGCTGGTGTAGCTCTGAAGCCCCAGAGATACCATGATACATACTGTAAAACGCAAAGAAAAAAATCAGACACACTCATGTGCACAGTCGGAGCCACAAACACAAGGACAACATGACATGTTTTCACGCATGTTGTTCGAGTTAATAACAGAATTTGTACCAAAACATTAAGAGTCACTGAAATGTAGTAGGGAAATGCAGTATTCACATACATGTGTATGTGAAAGCAACCAAATAAACAAATGACTTGACACTTTAGAAAAGCCTTGGACCAACAAAATCTGCTTGAGCAACTGTGTTTCTTTGTTAACGTGCACAAGTTTACATGTTGAATCTGATGCTCCCAAAGTGAAAACCACAGATCCCTGCTGCATGTTATCCTCCCTCCTTCTGTCAATCACACATCAAAGCCACGAGGTCATATTGTCGCTTCCAATTTACATAAACAAACACCCATTTCATAGGCCGCACAGCTTCAACCTGCCCCAAGCCACAGAAAACAGTCACCGAGCCTCGACATCACCACCACAACCGGCTAACCACCTCCAGAACAGCACAAACTAGTTTGGAGAAATCCAAAAATCATTACTTAATAAGACAATAGCTTTTGTCCTTTTTGTTTTTCACTGGAATAAGGGGGGGAAACTATGTGGTGGCTGAAATAAGCCTCTTATGTAAATGCAGCTTCCCACACAAACAAAGAGGAGTTCAGAACAGCAGTTGAGAGGGTAGAGTCAATATGCTCGTGTGTTTGTGTGCGCATTCTATCAATAGCTCAGAGTCGCTAGGGCAAAGTGTTGGGCATGTATCCATGGCACGCCTTGTTTTAGCAAACTGTATAGCAACTGGTAATTCCCAGTTCACTGAGACTCCATCACTGTCTAGACAAATAAGTTTCACTGCTCACACTTCACAATCTCTTTAGTGATACAGAACACAGTACATTCACTACTACACTGTACAAATAGCAGAGCGGGGAATTTCTGCACTCATCCAAGGCAAAAGATGTAGATGTTATATTGTAAAATGAAAGCCTTCTGGCATTTTTAAACAAACAAATTATAACTGTTTATAAAGTCATCATGGTTCCTCCCAAATCCTTTCACCCATGCCAAAATACAAACATAATGGATTCCTCCACACAGAGGCTTTACTAGGGCACGTCTGGCACACGCTCCGAACTTTAAACAAAGGGAATGAGCATGAGCTAGTTGGAGAAGCATGACCTAGAGAGACAGAGAGAATGATAGAGTCGTTTGTCTCCCTCTGCTCCCTCTCTCCTCTTTTGCCTCTGGTTACAGAGCGAAGTCATGTTTCCTGCAATGAGACACAGTGTAAAATTAATAAATAAAAAGACATGGAACATGTCATCTGCCCTGAAGATTGCCACGGCTAAATGCGCACACTGAAGCTACTGTCTCAGTAAGGGAGGATATAAATTACCTCAGTGCAGCCAATGAATTCAAAACATGTTTCTTTCTCTCCCTCTACCCCTCTCTCTATTTGTCTCACTCTTTCTCTCTTTCTAAGACCTGTTTGGTGTATGATATCATTTGTCTGCTTATCCCCCCATTATCATGTTGTTTGAATTACTATCATTACAGCACGGCAGCATCAAAGCCACACTGTCGACAGGATTGTGTAGAGCTCATATTGCCCGCAGAGCTGCTACAGTCAATTCAATATCTACTGAGGTGAGGATTAACATATTCAGACCTATTCAAATGATACAGGGATAATGCAGGCTACTCTTACGATTACACTGTGCCCCATAAATATATACAAAGGTGCTGATAACATAAAATACAACAAAGAACATAAGGGAGTACAATGACATCGAGAGTTCAAACAGATGAGAAAGCGTGAATACATGTGTTTGGCCTTAGTGGCTTAGGACTAAAAAGCTGATTTGCAAGATTTAAGTTTCTGTTGGACCGGCTCAGATCCCTGCACATACTCTGCTACAGTACATCAGATTTTTCCTTTTTCACTGTACCTCCAATCAAAGCAAAAGATGTCTGTGAAGGACAAATTGCTGTTTATTAAAATTGTTGAATAAAATGTGTCTCATCTGTATAGCTTCTCTACATGTAGTGGTTCGGCTCAGGCCCGTGAAGGACTACATCTTTAATGTGACACAGAATCACAGAGGTGGCAAAGTATCCTCTTGTGTAAGCATCTGAACTTCGTTACTTCGTTCCTTGCATGATGTGTTTTATTATTTGATGACTGATATTTGACACATACAAAACTGGAAGTATGGCAGTTGTATGTTTTGCATGTTTATGTCAGCACAAATCTATGTCGAGTCCTACAGAGCAAGATCATTTTCTACCTTTTACTTTACCTCTGTGCTAGCTGAAGTGCATGGCGCTCGCTACAACCTGCCTGACGTTAAAAATAATCTGGCTCAAAGATGTATCTAAGAGAGGAGAAAAGTCTGGAGTTAACTCCAGAGCAGCAGACCGCTAACTACACTGTATATGGTGACTGTACTGATGAAGTGTTTACACCGACAACAATGTGAGGACAAAAAACTAAACTTTGAGCAGATGGATGCTATTTTTATGCATGTAAAACAGAATAAACCCTGTCTGGATCAATGAAACAAGTGAACAAGTACTACCTGAACTAGTAGCCACATCATTTTTATCGTGCATCTAAAATGCCTCTCAACTCACCCCTCTCTCCACTATCTCCCCTACTAACCTTCCCAATGACAGCCGCAGGGGGAATTGACACCAAGGCAGACATCTCAGAGAACATTTAGATATACTCTCTCCTCCTTTTTTCTCTCATTCCTCTATCCCTCCCTCCCTCCATCCTCCTGCTGCTCTTCCTCTTTGATACGTGAGGGGGTTTTAACCTCTCCAGCTGCTGAGGTTTGGCCGACTGACTGGCTGGGGAATCTCAAGGCCCTACTTGGTATGCACTGTTCATGAGTTTATGTGTGTGTGTGTGTGTGTGTACATATTGCCTACACCACAGTTTTGCAGACTGGGGGAGGCTGTGCGTCTGATAAGGGTTGCCGGCTGAGCCTGGCTGACCCACACAGGCTCTTCACAAGCTGTCAGAGCCGTGGCCCTCAGAGGGGGGCCCTTCCATCTGTACTGCCCCAGCCAGGGCTCACCCAGCAGGGGGCTAGACAGGGGTGAGGCTAGGGTGCTACCGGAGCTGGAGGCTGGGGGTGGGAGTGAGAAAGGCGGTTCCATATTCATGAAAGCAACACCAAATCTGTGAACATTGGAAAAAACTGTGTTTCAGAATAGTAATGTGGGCAACACAATGTACAATTCTCATTGCGTATCTGCTGATAAATCATCAAATATGTTTAGTCAGATCTTCAGCAGCTAATTCAGAGCACAATGTTAAATGCTCCACTAGCACTGTTGAGATACTGTTGTCAGTAAATGCAGTAAATTCAGTGATAATGTGTTTGTCCTTCTCAGACAGATGATATTGTCTTGTCTTATTGTTGTTTTTTAAACTCAGTTGTGGCAAAGAGAGCTATAGCTGTTGCAAATGTGATGTGCAATCTATTGCACACAGACACACACAGGTCTATAGACTTAAGCTCAAGGTTTAAACTGGAAAACTTGCAAACAGCTACAGCGAGTATAGTGTATAGACAAAACAACAACAAGCACTAAGGCAGACACCCTGAGCTGCTGACGTTGTTAGCAAAGAGCACAGACAGTTACAAAGGTTCAGTGTGATGAAGGGAGTTAGACAAATGGAAGGAAAGGAAGAGAAAGCGGTAACATGATGAAAAGGAAGGCTGGGAGGATTCTGCTGTGGCATTCCTCATGCTCCCGATGCTCCCGTCCCGCTTCAAACTATGCCGGTCGCCTGTCTTTCTGCCTGCCAGCCTGCCATCCTGTCTGCCAGTTTAGCAGAGACAGAGAGGCAGCGAGAGGAGCAGAGATGAGCACGGTGATGCTGGGGCGGCACGAGGGAAATCAGCGGGGCACATGTGCTCCCAGTTAAAAGTGACATGACCTTTTGATTTTGTCACCTGTCACCAACTGCCATGTCTGACTCTGCACTGAGGAGTGCCTGCCATCCACCGCTGCTTTCCTCTGCCTCCATCTCTCTGTCGCTCCATCTCTCTGAATGCCTCTCTGTCTTTTTCTGTCTCCTGCTCCCACTCCCACTCCATCTCCTTTTCTTGTTCTCCTTTTCTTTCCGGAGTTGCAGTTTTTTGGAGAAAAAGTAGAGGTGTGACGTTCTGGAGGAGTTGAGGTATAATAGACAGGGTTTCCTCTTTTCTTTTCAGCTTTCCTAATATTTACTTTTCTCTACCTGTGTTGTGCATGGCTCTTAATGAGGGCAGATGTCAATGCAGAGCGTGTTTAGAGGCGCAGAAAAGTTTTTTTGAGATGCAAAATCAGGGAGAAAATAGAATAGATAAAAATGGCAATGGAGTCTTGTTCTAGAAATCACACAATGTTCAAATAAAGTCAGACATTATTACTGTCTGGGAAATGAACCATATTCTGTTTACACTAATGAACAATATACTGTTGTCACACTGAGTGTTCCACAGTCAAGGAAGTAAAGATTTAACTAGTGCAAGTACTACATGGATTTAAACTAAATCAAAATGACAATATAAGAGAAAAACTAGAAAAAAATTATTTAATTTTGAAGGATCACTAAATTCTACCAGCAAAATTAAACTCAATATTTGTTTGTATGGAAATCATTGATGTAGAGTGCTTTGAAAATAGCATTATCTCACTTTTGAAGGCATGTCTGTGAAGTATCTTCAGGCCATTAGGGTCTTCCCTTCTGTAATAGGTTGCCTGATCCAGTGGGTGAATCTATGTAATGGTCTGAAACATGGGATAAAGAGAATGGTCCTTCAGTGTGACGAGGCCTAATTGCCCGTCATCCTGTGGTAGAAAGAGTCATCACCATGTTCTGTATGTGCCCTCTACAACAGCCTGCACTGAAATTAACACCTTCATAACATCTGTTAGGTGCCTTTCTGGGCCAGCAGAACAGCAAGGAAGGATTTCTATCGGGATGTGTCTCTGCACGTGCCCATCATATACACTCACGCAAGCAGCTGCACACATGAAAACGACTAACAGCTAGGCAAAAATATACACATGCATGCACACACGCCTTACAGCCCTTCTCTTTTCCGCAGAGTTGCCTGTCCTCTGGCTGACCGATCCCAGCCTACTAGCAGCTTCCTTCCAACAGGCTTGGGAAGGAACTAAGCCCTAAAAACCAGGTTTCAGAACAAGACAGACATGGAGAGGAGAGGATCTCCTGCCATTAAATTGTTCCTCCACCTTCCAACAATAGAGGATAGAATGCAGAAACACAGAATGAGTTTTGAATGTCAAAGGAAATGCAGTATCATCCTCTGCATACATTGGAAAGCAGAAAAGGTTCTCTACTTTGTTTGTTTCAGTGAGTATGTTACAGCATGACACACAGGTCAGCTAACAATGTCGAAGAGTGAGGGTTCACAGGTCAGAGTGCTACATGATAAGAGAGGAGGTCTGTGACCTTGCGGGTGCATACCCTCCTTTAATCGTTGTTCTGAAGATGCTCTGACTGCTTAGCAGGTACTGGTCAAGGTTAGGGTGAGGTTATGGGCCGCTGATCCGGGATCTGTTTGCAAAGCAGCATGTAACCGCACAACAGTCAGTGACCCTGGGTGGTGAATTACAGCGTGTAGAGAACACTGTGCTTTGTTATTTGCTGTAGACAGGGTTATGGACTGCGGTTGCGGTGAAAATCAGAGAAGGGCTCTCACATTGAACCCATCAGATGAAGCAAGGCCCTTTACTTCATTAGGAAGACTGTGTTCAGGAGTATGTTTTTTTTTGTTTTCTGTCTTTTCACCCTACTATCTCTCTCTCTCTTTCTCTCTCTCTCTCTCTCTCTCTCCACAGTGAGTTCAGCAGAGATTCCTTTGGCATTACCCTCACCCCAGACTCCTGGAAAAACCACAGAGCTCCGGATGCTGACCCTTGCTCAGCTCAGCACAATGCTTTCATTTGGTGTGTTGTTTAAAGTAATTAGAAAGTCCTTTTCCCTTGTTTTCTTTTCTGTTCTATTCGTTGCCAAGTGCAAGAGGGAAACCGTGAGTCACCCATGACTTCAGTTAGATAAAGACCTCGATGTGGAATCCGGGGTTCTGGGAGAGAAAGTGAAAATGCAGATAGCGTACCCTCTCGTCATACCCACTTCCCCCCTGCATTGCCGCAGATTGGGAAATTCTGTTTGAAAACAAACAGGGACAGGACTCAAGGGATATTTGTGTTTGGATGTGTGCGTACGTGTGCATTGTTTGCAAATACAAATACAGGTTTGAAAATAATTAATGCTTTCACTAATACTTACTTTTACTATTAACTATTACTTTTACTGAATTCGAATTAAGATATACAGTATGTAACGTTATGACTCAAAGAGGCAGAGAGTTTTTAATGGAGTAGGTAGCAGGGTAAGACTGCACGATTGAGACAAGAGAGATGATGATTCCTTGTGTTGCTGCTTTGTAATGTTCAGCACAACTGTCACAGCGGCAGGGAAATGAGTATTAATAGTGTTGCATGTTCTATAGATACACTGTGTATACATATACTGTATATGTGGAGATAGATGTATAGATACAGAAACACACGTTTTTTCCACAGACAGCTTTTACACACATATCATTTTCCACTAACACGTGAAATTAGCATACAAAGACACACCTAAAAAGACTCACACATGCAACTCTACATGTGTGTGTGTTTGTGTTTGCATTAACTATAGTTCTACACCATTTTTCTGGCTGTGTCTGTATCATAACCTTGAAAATAAAAGGGACAACAGCAGAACACTTCCACCAAATCATACACAATATCCGCTATTTATGCATCATACATAAACCTGCAGGTTAACTTGCATGACTGCTAAGCCTTCATCTTATACTGCAGGTTTGCAGTATAAGGTTTGACACCAGTCCAGCACTATATACCTTTCAATCAGCACATCACACTCTCACCATACCATTGCTGGTTGTGCTCATATTTGCCAGTGAAGACGTTTATTTGAAAGAGGGTTGGACATGAAATTTTGTAGAAATGTTCTCAATGCTTTAAAAAAATCCTGGCCTAGGTGAGCTATTCAGCCCAGTGTCTCAATTAGATAAGTCCTTAGAATTCAACTAAACACCAAAAAAACCACACACTGAAGTCAGTCAAAAATATGTAGTCCTGGTTTAAATGTGGAAACACATTTCAAGTGAAATTAGCAGTGCTAATGTGGCAGTCAGGCATTAAAAGCAGTATCAACATGCCTTAATGTTCCAAGCAATTCTTGAGGTACTTGAAACACAACAGTCCTTTTCAAGAAGAAGAGAAAAGCAAATCTGTATGAAGTGGGAGTTACATGTACATGTGAGTGGCACATTATGACAGTATGTAACCTTTGTTGCCTTATTTTAATTAGGAAGTCCCTGAGAAAAGAATATCATTAGAGATAAATACAAGCAGCAGGTATGGAGTCAAATCATTATGCCAGGTTTTGTTTTAAGGCATCTGTGATTTTTTTTGTCAAGCAATGTCGCCATCTACAGGCCAGGAAACATCTCCTCCAAAAATTAAATCTGTGTCATTCACAAATTAAGCTTCTTTTTTTTTGTCTGTGAACCCACTGGCAATCGCAAACCTCTGATTCTTGACTCCTGTTTAAATATCCTAAATTCTAAGTTTGCACAATAAACTACTATAAAAAATATCTGAGAGGCTTATGTCTGTTTAGCTGATTTTATTGTCAACTTTAAATGAACAAATATGGAAATAAAAGCTCATAAAAAAAATAACTCTCAACAGTTACCAAATAAGTCTTGTGAAGTTATGTACAGTTCATGTCCAATTTAATTTTTATGTGCAATAATACAATAACAAAGAGCAATGAGATTTGGTTCATTATAATGACTGGATTTAATGTGTCTTCCAAATCCAATCAATCTAACCCGAAGAATCCTTATGAAGAGATAAATATACACACAAGGCAAGAGAATGTAAGAAAATCGGAGGTCTGTTAACTGGTTATTTCCAACTGAGTCTTAGAAAAAGGCACTTATTAAAATTAATCACTTCATTGTTCACGCTTACTCCATAGTCCAGCTCTCTCTCCCGTTTTCACTCTCTACTCTCCAAATGTGCCCAGCAATGATTAAAACATGTCTATTTCTCCATGACATTGCTTTGACATCATTTAATTGGTATAAGAGATAAAAATAAATGAATTAAATAAATATACTACCAGGTAAGTGGCGTAACATAGCTCAAGGTGACAGCCTGTTATTTCTTCCTTTTCTTTGCCTCAAACAAGGCAAAGTGAGAAATGTGAGATTGCACTGAGAATGCAGTTCCTCAAGGGGCAGATGGAGTTATTTAAAAAAAATTAAACAGATTTTTTAAAAATGTAATTCAATTTTTTCAAAGTTTACTGCAATTTAATAAAAAGGCATATTCTAAATGATCCTGTATTATACTCATCTACTGCTTTCTTTGTTAAAGTATATTGCTTTGTGCAGCTATACCGATCATTATCACGGCATATTTTCACCTATATGTCACACATACGGCATATAATGTTGTATACATGTAAGCATGATTAAAGCAGTAAATCAAACAGTAGTGTCTGAATGTTAACCCTGAATTGTGTGTGGAAAGACGCTTTTACAGTGAAAGGAAAGAAAGGTGGAGCGATATCAAGACGCTATGGCATTACTCACCACATCTTGCCTGGTATCCTTCCCCGATGCAATGAGGATGTAGTTCCAGGCCAAAGGCAGCAGCAGAGCCATAGGAACCATATACAGTTCAAAGTTCCAAACAACGATGACAAAAAGCTGATGAGAAAGAAAGGAAAAAAAAAAAATGTTAGGAAAGGAAATGCAAGAACAAAAAAATGAATGTATACATTCAAGACGCCATATTGACCTTCAGGAGGCAAACTCTTGAGAACGTACACCAACCATATGTGCAACTATTTTAACACATTCATATGCAGAGTCATATCCACAGTGAAAAAAAAAGCGTAAAAAATAAGGCTGCGCTTCAACAAAGGTGCAGGCCTGGTGTCTGTGAGCCTAGGTTCAGCACCCTGACCCTCAAGGTTTTCTGAGCCTGCGGCTAAGGAGAAGGATGATGAGGCAGATGAGTACGAGCCGTCAGAGCCTCTTTCCTCCATGCCAATCATCCAAGAGCCTGAGGTCATGTACCGTTTCAGCCGCAGCACGTCAGAGGTGACCCTTCCATACTCAAACCCAAACCCCAGCATCTGACCTCACACACCCCACACCCCGAGACCCTAACCCTGTCACTCCAAGCCCCAATACCCTCTCTCTTACCGCAAAAGACTTGCATACCCCATCTCTAACCTTCTCTGCACCCATCTGCCAAAACCATAACCTCTATACCTCCCCTCTCATCACCAAACAAGAAAAGTACCATCTGAAATGTAACCTTTCCTAAAAGCCTGTGTTCTGGTTTTGGCAGGCTCTTTAGCCTCTGACAACAGATTACTGCGCTGGATGAGAGAAGAAATCTGTGGGAAAGTAAAATTGCTAATGATGGAAGCTTGTCATGTTATATCAGTAATTGTTAAATGTTAAGATTATAGTGTTTGGATATTTCGTGGGAAAAAAATCTGTCAGAAACAAATCGAACAAAAGAATCTTTTCTATAATTTCAAAAGGACAGATTGTAAAACCTCAGCAAGTTTAATAAATACAGGAAAACCATGTGTAATGCTCAATCTTTTCTAGCAAAAACACATTCGTCACATTCAAATACGAGAAATGCATTATTTCAAACAGGAGCAAAGATTTTAAATTAATTATTCTGTGTATGAAAATGCATCCCTGTTTACCACTCAGTTTTAATGGGAAACTTTTGGAGTAGTGAATTTGAGACTGTTACTGTACAAAGCAGATGTATTGGTCTGTGTACCAATTATGACCTATCCTGTTTGGCTGAGCAAAATCAACAAGCAAGAGAGGAAACTTAATAATCAACAATCAAATTATTTTATTTCTGTGTGCGCACATGTGAATGACAGAAAAAGAGAGTGGAGGATAAAAAGCAAGCTCTTCATTGTGTTTATAGTCTAAGGTTAATGTGAATACTCGGTTCAACGGTCCCTGAAGAGTGTGCATGCAGGTCTGCTGTAGTGGCGCCAGTCGGACACACACATACAGAGTGCTGCTGTTATTTCATTTTCCACTCACCCACACGCATACAAATACATGCATCTAAATAACAACGCAAACAACAACTTCACAATAACAATGTGATATGTCAATAAAATGTTGTCAACTTTTTTTTCTTCTTGTGTAGTAAAGTTTAAAAGGCTCATTCAAACTTTTTAATTTTAGCTTCATGTAAATTAACAGAAACCGGGTGTACAAAGCAAAAAGAGATATAAATTAAACATACATTATGCGTAAATGCTCACAGCAAAATGTCTCCTTTAAATAAGCCAGAATGGCCAGAATGCAACAATCAAATGTCCTGAAAGGAAATCGTTCTCGGTCTCTCAGACTTAACTTCACTTTCACATAGATACTCTCTCTGATACAACTGTGTAGGAGTATTGGAAAAAAAACAATAAATATTCAATAACTGACAAGCAACAGGAACATTTTCCTTCATTTATCATAAAAAGCTGTTACAACACGTTCACATACATCTCGTCCACAGAATGAAACCATTCTAAAATGATCTCTCTTCCTACAATTATAATAATTTGCACATCTGAATGTTCTGCAAAGGTAATAAACACTGGAATTATCTCTCACCAAACAATGCACAATATAAGAAACATGACTTCAGTCAAACCAACGAGCTCAACTGTTTTAAACCTATTCTGGTAGAAGCTAAAAATAACTGCACACTTCATGCAGATACACACACTGCTCCTTTCAGATAGTCTGCTATAAAAATAACCTACACCAGGCATATACTGTAACGTAGATGTGTTTAATGTCTGGATTGCTCAAAGTATCATTATCACACAACAGACATATTAATTGCTCCACACTGTCGTCATGTTTATGTGAAACCTTAAAAACCTTGTTTAAAAAAAAAAAAAATCTCGCTCGAGGCTGTTTAACCTGTCATCCCCTTCATTCCTCCTCCATTTGGTTATAGTAGCTGAGGGCGAAGTTTTGACTGGCAGCTAGAGGAACTGGACACCCATGCTCAGCAGTGGCCAACCCTGCCCCATCTCCATGGCCTCCGGCTGGATAATAGGGTCCTATAGTGACTGGACCTTTCCACCACGACTGGGAGATCGCAGCCACCCCCCATCGCTCGTTGTACCAGATAGCAGGCTCTTCGCCTGGGGAAGAGGGAGTGGGAAGGAACCTGCTGTGGATGTCAGTAACCAGAGAAAGGCGGAGGAAAGAAAATACAATGATGAAAACATGCTGAATCGAAGAGAAGAGGAGGAAGAAAAATGCTAAATGAAGCTCCAGATGTAGACTATGAGAATGAGAATAATGTGTATATGACTATGTGTGGTCAGAGACGTGTTATTTAGTGGCTGACGACGGTTCATGGTGAATATCTGAACAAACACACACGGAGAGGAATGCTTACTCTGCTCCACTCTTGCTTTTCCGTTTAAAACTGCTGAATTTATACCCATGTGTTACTGTAAAAAGGTGTTACTGTAAAAACATTTATGTAAACTCAATATCTGTGTTTCTATGTACATATAGCAAAGGAATTCTGATAATAAATGTGTAACTTCTATTAGTTTGAAAACCAAAAGGACTGTTTCCTTGTCATTCTGCCATTGTATGAAATGCTGTCCCTATTCATCTGCTACTAAATAACAGTAGTCATCTTTTTAATTAATTTGTTCTATTTGATTTTGTCACCACTATCTGGGGGAGTGAATCCACAAGAATAAATCTATAATTTACCTTTATCAACCAAATCTTTTTGTCATAAATGATCCCAACAAGTCTTTGGTAAAATTCACTGAAATGTCTAAAAACTACTCACAACTAGTCACAACACAAAGCAAAACTAATACAAAGTAAATCAAATCTGCTAAATCATTTCAAATAAAGTTACAGGCTAGATTTGAACTGGGCAAACTTCACATCTGAGCAGAAGCTGAAATTCAAATGAGACATATAATTAAAATAGACAATCACAAGCAGGAACAAAGCAAAACCACGGCAGTATAATTTGTAATATTCTAGCAAAAAAAAACAGCATGCAAATTTATTAAAATAAATTATTTTGACAAGTCTCTGTAGCTGGATTTCATTAGTTATGATCTATGATAATTTCTCTTAATATTAAGAAATCCCCTCTACACAAGAAAACATATTAAAAACGTTAACAAAATAGAGAAGTCAAAATGATTTATTCAAGCACTCAGTGTGGCACATTGAGACTTGTATCGTGCATTATTTGTTTCAAAACACAGCCCGCATCCTTACGGCTCTGAGCCGTGGCACTGTGGGAGGGTAATATTCAGTACTTTGGCTTACATTAACCACACACCAGGCTAACTTTCCCCCTGCTCTGTCTCAGTGGAGTGAAACTGAAGTTTGGATTTCAGAGTTCCCCTTTATCTCTCTTACATCAATTTCCATGCTGGCACTAAGTGTTGCCAGATAGCAACTAGAAGTCCTGTTAAGTTCGAGGGAACTAAAGAGGGAGGGAGACTGTGCCCCGCTTGTGACCGGACATTTCCATTATTCGGTGGTGCTAGACTGCCCCCTGCTGTATTCCTACAGAATATAGATCTACTGCACGACTAATGCTGTTCAACCGATAAATAAGCAGTCTGAATCACTAAAACCTATGAGTCAAAGTCACTCATTTTGTAATAACATAAAAGAACAAAATGAAACATGCACCATTTTACAGCCGCCATACTACAACTGCAAACTCAGTTGTGAGAAACACAGACGCCGAGTATCTGACTCTTCAACAAAAGGAATTCACACATTTTCTGTTGTCGCTTTATCTCTGGTGATTAAACTCTGACTTGGAATTCTTTGTTAGTCATGGCACTATATTTCAACTATCACTCATTTTGAAAATCAGGAGAGCAGTAAAATGTGAAAGTATATCTTTCAAAGCTGTCCCTTGCTGTGGGCAAAGACGAACTCCTGACTTTAAAACTTTTAAAAGTTAGACAGGTTCTTTGAAGAGGAGTCAAAGGAGCAATTTAAAGAGACCTGGAGTGGTGTGTACCACTGACTGCTACGGCGTCTCTGCACTGTGTGTGTGTATATGTATTAAACTGCCAGCCAGACATGTGCAAACACACACATACACACTCAAATAGTTGCTTCTGTACCTGTGTTTGCTTTTTTTTCTTTTTATTTCAGCAGGGTGAATTTTTATCTAAATGCAAAGCAGGTGATAGGTGCTCCAGTTTCCTCTAGAAGGAGCTCCCTTGTCTGGGCTCTCTTCCTGATAAGAGTCCTACTTTGCCTGACATAAAAGAGCCCGGTATCATTTCCCTGCCTCCTCAACAACCCCCAGCTCGCTGCCCTCGCCCTTCCCCAAGCTTCACAAAGCTGCCTCTATTTGCTCCCAATTCAGGGCCCAATTGCAGATAAAGTTACAGCAAATTTGTTTGGAGGAAGAGCTGCTGAGGCCTGCGGTCCCTGGGGCAATAACAGCCTTGTCTTGCAGGGGCCGTGGGGAGAGCTGGCAGCAGCAGGAGAACAGAACCCAACACTGCTCAGCCCCACAATGGCCTCAGCTCTCCGGGAGGGGAGGCAAAGGCAAAAGAGGGAGAGATAAAGAGCAACAGGGATGGATGGACATATAGAAGGAAGAGACACTCAGCTCGCAGGTGTGGAGAGAGGAAGCAGACGCTTAACCCCAAGTCAGGGACACAGAGATACTAAAAGACCCACCCATACACATACACAGACACCACCCATCATGCAGGACAGGAGGTAACTCCAGTCCCGTCCATTGTGCCAACGCCTCAGGCAAAGCTGCCATGGTGGCTGATTCACTGTTGGGATGGGTGGGTGACAGCAGTGTGGGTGTGAGAGAGAGAAAGGCTGCATGTGAGACTATGCGATAGCTCTCTTTCTCTCACATGCACACAAAACTCACACACACACACAACATACACACTAATCACAGCTGGCACTAATGCGAGATACGTCCATGCGGCTGGCATTACAGAATGGGCAGAAGGAGAGTAAGAGACCATGGAAAAAAAATGTTGAGCTTTCTGTGGCGGAGTGACACAATATGACAACTGCATTTTGATGATCTACTGCATTGACAAAACCTGAACACAGCTCTCAGGTTTACTTAGCCGTTAAGAAGTGCACACAGTTTAGAGGCTGAATTGATCACAACTCCACCTCTGTTGCTACAGCTGTGTTGGAAAGTTAAGCATCTGTCTAGAAAGACAGCGAGACAGAAAAATATGGGCACATGTGAACAGACACACATGCTCATAATCACACACAGCCGTACACCTTCATGAACACACCACCTTGGCCAGATGGCCTCCCATAAAAACCCACTTAAAGAGATGAGTAAAGTGATTAAGAGGCCTCTCAAAGTGAGGGAGAAATGAGAGAGGGATGAAGAAATGGAAGGGAAGGGAGGGAGAGAGTATCTGTGTAGAGGAGAGGCCCTAAATACTCTGATGCTTTTAGCTAAGTGCATACTCCTATAATCTTCCAAAAGAGCACAAGGGTGGGTGTTGGGGGAGGAAGGGGGTGGGGGACGCACAATGACACCTAAATTTCAGACTTTCTATAAACTATAAAACACTACGCCCTTGGCCTAGATACAAGCTTTATCGTCATCTAAATACCGTGAATTTAAGTGAGCGCAATGAGAATACAAATAGTCAGCACTGATACTCAGAAATGGATGTACTATATGCCATGTTTTCAAAAAGGAGCTAGGCACGAGGCATGTGTGTGTTTCTCTCGGTTCTAAAGCAACCTTGTTTCCTGCAAATTCCTCATTATTTTTGTCTAAAATTTTTATTTCTAAAACATGAGTCAAGAGGGCTCATGATCAGTTCAGCATGACATAAAAGAAAATTCGTACATGACATATATAATGAACATGCACATGCCAGACTTGTAGACGAGCGCTCGCACACGCACAGGGAAAATGTTAAATGATCAATACTGTGTCTCTTCTGACCCATGTCTTGTGATGACACTGTGACCGGCTGTATAAACACACACACACACACATCTCTGCAGACAGCCAAATGCTGCTAATGTCTAATGTCTGCTGTAGAGACACTTAGTGGTCCCAAGGTAAAGGGCTGGGGCGGGGCGAGTCCACCTGTCCTGCAGCTACTTAAGTCAGGACACTAAACCAGACAGGATTAAATGCCTGCTCTGTCATCTTAAGAGTAGGACCCTCAGTGCAGCCACTCACCACCCCGCAGGAGAATGTCTTTTACTGATAGCTCTGCTGTCCAATTACATTTCACCTTTTAATACCAGACACAGATGACAGGAGCAAGACAGAGGGTGGGGACAGAGAGAGGATGGCTGATGCGAGAGAAAAAAGGAAGAGGCTGCTATCTCCACTGTCTGCAGAAACAGCTTGTCACACTTCAATAGACTGTAGCTGCAATTTCTAAGTATTTGGATGTCTAAGTGTATAATTTAAAATAGTGCTTAAGATCCTACAAGTACATTACAATAAAATAGACATGTGCGTGTACATACCATGTGTGCTTGTATTTAAATACAAAGCCAGAAAAGGATCAAGACCATCATATCAAGATATTTAAGTGTGTGAGTAACAGTCTGTATAGTGAATTACACTGTGGGAATGTACTTAACTGTGCTTGAGACATCAACAGTCTCTTGGGTTAGAGTGTGTAATTACGAGTAAAGCATCTATATTTTGTGAACATGTAACTCGTGTGTGTGTGTGTGTGTGTGTGTGTGTGTGTGTGTGTGTGTGTGTGTGTGTGTGTAGACGTTCACTGAAATAAAAAGTGAAAAAGTTAAATACATGATTATAGTTATTCAACGTATCTAGAATAGTTCTGATAATGTGAGTAGTTTTTTTTGATTTTAAGAAGTGTGACGGCATTTTTTTAGGAGAACGAGGTAGGCCCAACTGTATATGTAAGTGGATATCTACATACCACAAACGCACAGATGCTTCTCTGTGGAGATTCCCATTCAAAGCAGCTGTTGATGTAGCAGCCCGTGTTGATCAGGAACATGATGCAGCGCCTAACTCGGTTGAAGTTACGTAATAGCAGCTGGAAAGGAGACAAAGACAAATAAGTCAAGATGTTATGAAAGTGAGGGCCTAAGGTCAAAATGTGTTACGGAAAAGAAAACAGCATGGTGTTATATACAGTGTATACACATATAGAGAGTGTGTAAAAAGACTTGTAAATGCTGTATTGTAAATATGCAATTAACTGAGGAGACACGATCTGACGGGTAGCTGAGTATGTTTTAAAAATTATGCCAAAACAAGGTTTTTGTGAATTTGTCACATTAGCGCCACTTGTATACTGTTTAAAAGACAAAATAAAACTGTACAAAAATGTGTCAAAACCTGTCTACAAAGATAAGAACAGCTATTGTGGTCCCTCTCTGATCTATGTGAGAACATACTGTAAAAGAGTTCACTTTTGTCTCTTTTAATCCACTAATTTAGCACGTGAATATGTAACATCATATCATTAGTAACTTAGTTAATGTCAGTAAGCCTCACTTGAATAGGTCTCATTCTGTTGTCCCTCAGTAAAGTTTACTGGAGCAGAAAGTTACAGCTTAAGATTTGCAGCTTTGACCTCACTTTGGTTTTAACATTACAACATCGCACCACGAGGACACCACGAGGACATTAGTGCGGTTTCCTTCTTTGGATAGCTATATATGGAAATGGACCAGTGTACAGGACAAACGGCCGCTTTAAGTGTGACAAGCTGACTCACAGTGTTTCTTTAAGTCTACTCCCCCAGTGATAAAGTTAAGTACAATAATAACACTTTCCAGCACAGTCCCTGGATTCTCCTCCCTGAGGGTTCTCCAGGCATTTGGCCAGAGATGAGAGAGAACTGGCTAACTGCTGTCCTCCCCCTGGGTAGCCAACCATTCAGGGAATAGCATAACAGCAGAGCAGAACGCAAACCACCCAATCAGGTCACCACCAGGAGAAAGTGCTCCCAAAGGACAAAATGTCTCTGCAGATTGCTGTTTAAAAAATTCTAGGACATTATTTTACTCTTTGGAAAACTCTGTGCATGTGTGTTTGAATGTGTGTATACTGTGGGTGTATTATATGTGTTTGTAGTACTGCAGTAAAGTCTATTGTGAGTATGTACTGAATGTATGTGTGTTTCCAGGTGGACGTGCATGTGGTTAGGGGTGGCTCTACTGCTTTGATGCTAGATGAGAGGAGAATTTCTTCTTCTCTATGTATAATTATGTGAAGTTTTTTGTTGTTGCCAACTGAATATGACTGCACAGTGTCCTGCTGGGGACACAGACCCTGAGGACAGCAAGACTGTGAATCATCCATTTCCACATCCCTCAGCACATGCACTTGATGTACGTGCTATACACTTCTTGGCTCATTATTGCTGTAACAGCCTTGATAAGAACATTTCATTTTATTTTATTTCAAAGAGCGCCTTGAGTTATTCCTTAAAAACAGTTAAATGTGTTAAAGTAATTTATTAAGTTAAATGTCATAATTACACTTACATATGTCTGTTTGTCAGACAGCTTTTGTGTAATTTTTTTTTATTTGTTTTCTTTGTGTGGCGTGTCTGTACACTGAGCAGCATGCCACGGCAGGAGAGCTGCTACAACACAAAAAGGCCCTCATGAGGCAACCCTCCCCAAAGCAGCCAGTGACATCATCATTGCGAGATGCTGACATGGGTCATCTCTATAAGTCAGAGGTGAAATGGAGATTTAGAAAAAAAAAAAAAACATTCTGCACTTGAGAGAAAAATGTAGAGTGAGCCAAGACGAATGAGCAACAGAGAAAGCAGAAACAGAGAAGAGAGAAGAAAATAGATGGAGGACCGACAAAAGTGTGCCATGGAGGCTGGTGTCTGTATTGTGCTGTGCTGGGCACGGCTGTGTTCTGCTCGGCTGTGCATGGCGCAGCACTGACTGCGGAGCCCAAACGGTCACTTATATGACATGTCTGATGTGGGCCTGCCCCTGCTATTCAGCCTTTTGTGGTGCCACACTGAGCGGTGTGACAATGAAGTGCAAAGCAGCAGTGGCAAAGAGGGCCAACTATAAGGATGGCCAATCTACTTATGCACCGAAGAGCTGACAGCTTGACATTTCTATTCACCAGTCAGAGTGGATGCAAGGGGGGAACAGATGAGAATAGCGAAAGAGGAGGGAAGAAAAAAGAAACAAAATTTGTTTTTCCTTCAATCATCCTATTATATCTGGCCCACACAGTTGTGCTTTACAAGATGCCACTTTCCAGGCTTTTTGGGTTTGCTTCAGACAGCTAAGCAGAATAGCAGGTACAGTGATGTAGAGTGGGAAAAGATAAGTGTTGGCCGCTGATGTACCTGTTTGGAAACCCTGGGCTCCTCCTCGATATATTTCTGCTCAATAGGAATCAATGTCCTGAGGCCAGCCTTCACCTGAAGTACGGGGGAGTGAAAACACAGTGTCGTGAACAATGGTGAGACTAAAGTGACAGATTGAAAAGGCAGAAGATACTGTATATAAAATAAGAGACGTGAGGCTAATCAGTTAATGCAGAACTGTATTTGGATTATTTTGATACACTGTGTAGAGATATAACATGGCAGCACATGAGTAGAGCATGCCCTGTGTCAAAAGTTAGAGAGATGGAGAGAAAACAGTAAGATGGCCGCTATAGGACACACACAGTAATTGTGAATGGGTGAACAAAGGCTGCTGAGAGGGAGTCTTCGATAATTAAAGCCAAAATGAGGACGAGGGACGAGGGACAAGGGACGTGGGATGAGATGGAAGCGCGGGGGGGGGGACAAACAGAATACAGACGACAGTGGGGTAAGGAAGGGGGATGAAAGAGAGAGGGATGGAGAGAGAGGATAATGGGGGGGGGTTAAAAAAAATCGGGGAGAATCAAAAAAGCAAAACAAAGACTTACAGCATTAAAAATCACGTCTATTTCGAGAAAGATGACCCCTTTTGTTGGCCCTGTCAGCTCCTTGCTTTTCAAGGCGTAGGCTTTGCGTTCTCCATTTTGGATCTGTGGGAGAGGGACATGACAGGCGTCTGTCTGGCAATACCCAGCTGAATCGGCTCCCCGGGCCACCTTTGAACCCCAGCTGCTGGCGCTGACAGGGAACCCAAAACAACTGTGGCAACTCTGACAAGTACCTGTTCATTACCCACTACAGCTCGGCTCTGTCAAACAGAAATTAACTATCCTGGGGAATCACACTGTACAGCAGAGCATGGATATTTAGACCCACACTTTCACAGGCTATCTATATTTGTTTTCAAATAAGAGTAGAAAATTTTCATTCCCTTCCATCTCTCAATTAGTGTCATTTTCATACCATCTTCCCCTCAGATTCTTCCTTCTCACGTATCAATCTCTTCTTTTTCCTCAGCCTCTCTTCCATTTTTTCCTCCTTCCTGTCATCTCTTTCTCTCTGTGAAATAATAAGTCTCATCTGTGGAGTTGCAAAAATAGCCTCTGCTTTTTTTATCTTCTACTGTGTGTTTTCATTTTTTCTGTTCCTCTATGTTCTCTATAACATCCCCAAGGGAAAGGAAAAAGAAACATTCACAGAAATATGCCTTTGACTCACATTTAGTAGCGGAATGGCCACTTTCCCCAGGAAGTCTGCACTTCTGTCTCGGTCTTCGTCGTAAACAGTGACCTCAAGCACTGAGTGGATATCCTTCACATTACTAGACCACACACAAAGACAACAACGCTAACATATATCCTAAAAAGCGCTACAAACTGAAGCTATCACATCTGTAAACAGTTGTGCCTAGAAAGAAGGTTATGAGAAAATTGTGCATACAAAAAACTAAATTGTCCCATCATTTGTTTGTAGGCATAAAACAAAATTTAAAACACTATTAGATACGATTATAACTAAATACACTCACTGGCCACTTTGTTAGGTACACCTGTATATTCTAATGCAATCCCACAAAGCAGCTCTCCTATGAGTTCTGCTTTTACAAGGGTATCATTTCTGAGTTTTGTTAAAACTGTAATAATTTTACTATTTGGTTTATTACTTATAAAGCATTATAAGAGGTGGTTATGATGTTTTGTCCAACCTATTTACATAGATTTTAGTTACTAGTAAAGTTATGGCAGAGCTGCTGTATTTCTATGCATTAGATTATACAGATTTACCTAATAAAGTGGCCAGCGAGTAAATTATAATTTCATTAATAAAACTACCATTCCACATTACAAACTATCAATTAATTCTGAGTGATTGGTATTGTAAAAGACACTCACAAAGTGAAGACCTTATTCCACTCTGGGTTAAGGTTTTTGTAGACGGTATGCGTCTGCAGCCGATCATTACTCAGCTCCACAACACAGAATGGGTCACTCTTACCTGCCAAGCATAAAAAAAAAAACATAAAAGTGACTTTGTTAGTGTAAAAATATTGTAGATTCAAAGAAAAGTGAGAATCTTAAGTAAGTCCAGTTTTGATGTTCCCTGATGTTACTAAGAGAGATTGTATACTATACCATCCTCTCCTAAAAGAACATGACACCTTTTACATCCAATATTTAACTTCAATAATCTGATTTAGCTCCAGTGCTGCTTATATTATACAATATATCAGTGGAACAGCTGCAAGCAGTTTCTATCAACACCCTGGGAACATGGAGAACTAGAAGATAAGCTGCAGGACAACTGCACCCTGCAGTCACAAGGAGAGGTTGGGAGAGAGAAGACTTTGAGAATGGCTAAAAACACAGAGGGGGATGTGGCTCTGAAGGCCAGAGAAGTTCAGAGTAGAAGATAAAGGCTGTCACACGTGGGCTCATAGAAAAACGGCAGGTCCACTGTTATACTAAAACACTAAAGCGAGCAGTGAGATGGTAGTAATGACGACAGGAGGAAAAAAATGAGCGAAAGCAAGAAAACCATGAGAACTAAATGAAAGATTGACAGAGAAAACATTTCCACATCATCCACTCTGCTTTGGTCACTTGGCAGAAAAGTAAATTAATCAAAAAGTAACAAAATAAAAAAAGTAATAAAACTGAACTTTTGTCGATTTTGCCGATAACATCGGTAGGCCAATAATATTGGACATCCTTAATAATTTGTCTTAATTTGATACTCATCAGTGAAGAGACATACAGGTAACATGTATAGAAAGAAAGCAAGACGCGCAATAAAGGCCTGCAGCTAAACTCAAACTAGAGATGTTACAGGTCAGTGGCACAGGCTCTAACCATTCAGCTGTAAGGGAGCTCCACTTGTGAAATTATTTGAGTGGCCTCTCACTGCCAAAAGATAAAACTTTAATATACTGTGTGACAATTTTAAAGATGTTCTGAAACAGATATGATATATGGGTCAGTATAAATCTTATTCATTACTGCTAATTCATTCCAACAAAACTTTCAATTCTGGATTTACTACGCTTATGTAACTGGGTAGAGAGAGGGTGAGAGAAACGGAGGAGAGAAAAAAAAAATCACAGTTACTGTATGTCCTCCTCCAGAGAATAGCACACAGTATGCTAACAATCAAAACCAGTAATGTCCTACATATTTTTCATTTGTTTACTAACATCTCACATTTAATTTTCTTTGTACACAGAAAGGAGTGAGAGCAGCTCCCCATGTCTGCCAGTCCACCTCCCTTCGACTGCGTCAAATTGAACTAAAAAAAAAACAAAAAAACAACAAGACTCTGAATTCTGGCTTTGATCATTATTTTTTATTAAGACAGTTGGATGCCATTCGTCCAAGCTTATCACTTGAAAAGGCTGGGTCAGGAAGTTCAAATTCCCAGAGAAAGTATTGAAAATATCAAAATATTACAAAAGCAGCAATGTTGCATGATAAGACCCAATAAAGTTGGGATTGAGTTCAACGCCCCTCGCCACATTTGTATATGTGCTCGTGTTCGTGTGTGTCGTGAAGGGGGCGTGTGTGTCATTGATTGGTGTGATTTTCTTCAAATGTTGTGACAAGGGCAGGACATTTAGTGGGTGTGCAAAGTAAATGTCACCGTGATCAATGCTGAGCCGTAGGTGTTGCCTTTCATATCCGTTTGTGGCATTCTATTGATGTAGAGTGTTTGAAGGGGATATTGACAGCTATGACTCCTACGAAATAAAACAAGATGCATTAATAGAGACAAAAGGCAAAAGGCTACTTTTCAATAAATATATGTGCACACACACGCTGAATATACACAAATGTGTTTTTAAAAATTGTAAACAAACAAAAATAATATTTTAGCAGCAGTTTTCATTTAATATTTTCCTCCTATAATCCTACTAAATGATGCTGAAGCTTTCATTAAAAAAAAATTATAATGTTGTCCCCACAAATCAGGTCTGATTAAATTTAAATGTAATAACCCAAAATAAGGAATGAAAATTATTTCTACGGGACCCGGACCCTCCCCCATTTTCTCTCCAATATTCTGTTTTTAATGACATGGTAAGTTGTGTTGCCGCAGACAGTCAGTTGTCATCGGTGATGAACTTTCACCTTATTGGCCACCAGCACCAGAGGAAGCTGTCTTAACCAATTACACGGTCACGTTTGAGAACCTCTCAGTGAACATCCAGGTAATGTCCAAGCAAAGCTCCTCCCCCCCCGGGTGACTTCTCTGTGCTGCTGGCTTGGGGTCTGCAGTGAAGAGCGGGCCCAAGCTCATTTCAGGGTGCCCTAAGATACAGTAAGTGTGGAGGAGGAATACAGTACGGAGACGAGAGCGCTTTTGTGTAACTGCCTTGCAGGAAGCTTACAGTGTGCGAGGAGTGAGGCTACAAATGCTACACAAGCTCTCACCTTCCTGCATAATTGTCTTTTTGTTGCATTTTTCACTATATATAAAAAATATATTAGAATATATATA
>JAUYWH010000027.1:9193170-9204850 GCA_034779795.1 Ctenopoma multispine | reverse complement strand
TATGCTCGAACATGGTGTTCGTTATGGACAAACCGTGACCAGCACAGAAGTCCAACAACTGAACACCACTCGGGTTCGGCTCTGTCAACCCCCCACCTTAATATCAGATAGCTGCTGCAGATAGGCACTGTTTTTGCATGTGTCTGTACTGTATGTGTGTTTGTCATTAGCAGTAGTGGAGGCTTTGTACAGGCTTGTGCTGGACAGCTGATTTCCCGCTGACAATGAAACTGTGCCCAAGCATACACCTACACACACACACACACACACACATAAATAAATGTATATTATATACATCTACATACGTATATATACATGCACACTGGACAGATTAGTCGTCTTTGAGCAGCACTGTTCTGTATTAGTGGTGGTACTTGGTTTTATTAGAGCTCTTTGATAAGGTACATCTTTATTGAATTCTCCCCAGACTTGCTGCCTTTCAGCCAGTCTGGAGACAAGAAATATGTTAATAGGTAGAGACCATTCAAGTCTGCAAACCGACCTCACTGTGCCCCTCCATCTGAAACCCCCCCACCTTCCTTCAACCGCTATCTCTCCATCCCTTCATCTAACAGGAGGGCCACAGTGGCGACAGACAAAGAGCCGAGGCTGCCGGGAAAGCGGGACGGAGATGAGGAGTGGAGGAGAGAGAAGGAGGCAGGGAAAGAGGTAGGCGAAGGAAGGGAAATGTCTCGCCTTCAGCAGAGCAGAAAAACGGGGTCTGCACGAGTTGTGAGAGAGGTGAAATAGCTTTTTCTTTTCATTTTACACGCCTTCCCTTCCAGTGCAACCCTCACCCTTTACCTCTCGCCCCCTATTACACACACAAACACGCACACATGCACTCCCCGCCCTCATTTTGTAACTATGAGGAGAGGCACAGCGTGTGTGTCTCGGTCCTAGAGCTCCCCTCTCTGATCTTGGGTGGTTGCTGCAACGCAGAGAGGACAGATCGACCTCCTGTGGCTAGCCAAAAAGACACTGCAGTTGTTATGTAGGTCGTGGCACCCATGTGGCACCTCACCGCTGGTGCGTATGCACACACCAAAAGACACAGGCACACGAGCTGGTGCATACATTTTACCAAAATCCGAACACCAATGTTCTCTTAAAAGTATAACCACACACATGCACATGTAGCCAAATCATACCCATGGAAAAATGTGTTCAAACAATTCTCCTAGACAATTAAATGTATTATGTCTAATAGTGAAAACAAACATCTTTATTATGTCTCAAATTAAAATGAAAAAGAAAAAATAAGTGAACTTCTTTTCTTTAATAATTTCTTTCTTTTATATTAAAATGAGCTAAGCTGCTTTGAGTGATAACAGCAAACAACAATCTGTTGAAGTAAAGAAATGTCCTCTGTCAACATTATTACTAAATGAAACGTACAGAAAATTTTTCAGTGTCTTTGTAGAGCGAGGACAACTGGCTGTGAAGGGTTAACTAGGCTAAGACAAAGACATACGCTGAAACTATTGTTTTGAGTGGAGGGCCTCTAGAGCAGAAGGGGCCTAAGGCTGTCTCTCTTCTCTTTCTCTTCTTTCTTTTTCTCTCTCTCTCAGATACTAAGCTCAAATCAATGGCAATTGGCTAACAAGCAAAAACATATTACAGTGAGATAAATGAAGCCATGCATACAGACACAAATCGCTGCATGATGCTGATGCAAATACCACACAACACTCATCGTATGAATCATAGCAACAGAAACAAATAGTTTCTCAAACAGTTTGAGCCTGAATCCTTTCCAAACACCTCTGCTTGTCTGATTTCTGTTCTCCTTCCCTGACCTCTCAACCTGTGTGTTTCTTCCTTCTATTCCTGTCTGTGCATCTTCCACTCGCCTGCTCTCCACTTCCTCCAACCTCAAAGCACAGCACTTTGGTCAATTTTCTTGTAGGTCTCACCACATTTGCCTGCGAAAAAAAGAGACTCTTCTTGATGATTAAGTGAGATTCTTTGTAAAATGCGAATAAGCTGTGATTTTATAACAATGAGATGATAATATGGAACGACTGAGGGAGGAGGTGGGAGTTGTTGACACGTCAGTCTGACTCATGACACAAATGAAACAATACGTTTCTTTGTCTCTGCCATTTGGACACGTCAACGCACGTCACACAGCAATCAATCCAAGGAAAAAGCCATCGTATCAGATACACGGTTGATCAGTTACATGAAGTGTAACTGTGTGAAATTTCTTCTGCTTCATGTGTGAAACAGAAGTTTGTCGACAACGGTATTAGTATGCTGGTTATTGTGTAGTTGTCTTGCAACAACACAGGGGATAAGCATAATACATCCTTAAGAGCTACAGAAGGTTTAATGTTTAGGTCTTTTGTTGTGTACTTTCCTCTCAAAGCTAACGAAAACGCAATAAAGTAACTCACATATCTCTGCATTATCTGGAGTCTCTCATGTGGGTCGTCCAACATGTTGACTGATAGGTCTGAGATGGAAACGGCGGCAGAAGCGGTGAGTGTAACGAGCAGCACCAGCACACCTTCACCTTCCTCTAGCTGCAGGTCCAGCTTGTGTGTGTGTTCTTTACTGAGAAGGGACAAGTCGATGCTACATCTAAAGGGCACAAACAAGTAGAGAATTACAGAGTTGGGCTACTGTTGTTGTGAAGTACATTGAAACATGCCAATAGTAAAAGAGAGAGCTAAATAAAGCTAAAAAGAATAAGATTAAACACTAGTCTGTTTTTTTTTTAGCTGAACTCTGCAGGAAAACTGTAAAATAAAGGTAAGAATACATAATAATTACCACAGAGTATCTGTAAAGTTAAAGAACACAAAACAGATTTCTCATTTTCCCTTTGGAAAAAATATCTACTCCCAGTTATCAGCTCATCAAAAAGACTTTATGTATCACATGCTGTGGTGGAGCACATTGCAGCAGTAAGACACAAAACAGCAGTCGTACAACAGTACACACATAACAGAGATTTTGTAGGAAATAAACAACTGTAGACAACTTAGTCAAAGTTGACACAAATAATACTTTTTAGCACATCTTTGAAGATGTCATCTCACGGCTGAACTTTGTTTTCTGGCATTCTGGCTTAATATACTTCTGGTTAATATCATGGCGGCATAATAGTCATTATCAAAGTCAAAGTCCAGTGAAAAAAGTTCTAAGCAAATACTTGAAGTTACTTTCTATTGATGAAAAACTAGGAGTTCCTATTTTCCACACAAAACATTTAATATTCATTCATTTAAATCCTAACAGGAATGCTATTCTCCGTAGTTTGCTGCTTATTGGGCAGAAGTAAGCAATAGCGCAGCCACTTTCTATAAAATCTAATAGGCCTCAATTGGCTCCTAAAGTCACAGATATGGGTAATTTTGGTAAGCTACACCTGCTCTATCTATATAATCTGACGAAAGGTTTAGACGTCTGTATTTCTAAAACGACTAATGGGGATCACTGTACCTTCCCATGAAATCATCCTTCTTCCCAGCATCTTTGTCCCAAATTGTTATGTCCACAAATCCTCCCTGCTCATCATACAGGTGGAAATCAAACTGCTCCCTCCACTGGGGGTTCAGTGTTTTTGGAATTGTCTGAGGAAACAACAGTGAATGTGAATGCATTTCATTCCTTTATAACAAGGTCAGAATTTGTGATATGCTGTTCATATATAAGCAGATTCAGTTTACAGAGTATGTAAAGCAGTCAAACTGTCAATTCATGAACATATTTTCAAAGAGGAGGAAATGAGAGATTGTTTACCTTGCTTTTGTACTTCTGGTGTCCCATCCTGAATTTGACGTAGGGGTCACTGAGGCCGTTGGCATCCATGGGCTGCAGGCCATGACCTTCTATCAGACTGATGCTGACTATACCTCGCCACAGCTGGGCTTTTCTGTGCACATCTGACAGACGCATACTCTGATACTGCAGACACACACACACACACACACACACACACACACGCATGTATAAATACAAGCATGTACACAAATACAAAGGATACACAAACATTATTCATTAACCTCAACACAATAGGAAAATTACCAATGGCAAACACATCCAAGATAACACAAAAAGGAGCAAGCAAAACTCACAAGAAAACACACAGGCACAAAATAACAGTAACCCCTGAAGTGTGAGCTCATCTGGGCCGCCAGAACATCACTACACAGTTACAAATCAGGGTCAGTGTCATTCAGGGATTGACTAAAATCAACATTTGTGACAAAATGAACGAGTACTGTAACCTCTTTCTATCTTTTGTACTGACTTTACACAATAATGTGCATACCATTATATCCGTTTGGCATTTTTTGGGAGAAATTAAACAGAACTTAAACAGGTGAGTGATCGGAGAGCTGTCATGCCATTTCGTTTTCCATCTGTACGTACTGGAAGCTGACAGCTTCGCAAATTCAAATTGATGATTATAGATATTTTAAGTCATTTTTTTTCCCCTACAGTTTTCTTCGCACTTACAGGCCTATTTAACCTCTTTTTGAATCATGTAAGCATCCTTCATAAAACAAAGAGCAGGGTATTTATTTGTCAAACAAATACACCCCTCTCTCTCTCAGCCTCTCTCTCCCTCTCCTCCTTTCTCATTAGGGAGAATTTATTAGCATAGCTTTTGTTTTGCGTGTGAATTTCATTAAACTCTGAACAAACCCTGCCTTGCAAGTGCAGGCCTTTGATCTGGAGACGGAGCCTATTAATTTCCATTCTCCAGACGTTAAACAATGCATATGGCTCCCTGCAATGCAGCCAACCTCCCATACAGCTACTCTCATATCTTCTATTTCCCCTGCTCACTTGCTGCTAACACACTGTATGCTAATGATGAGCGGTCACTGTTATGTTCCACTCGAGCACAATGCTGTTGTTGTTGTGCTGTTGTTTCTCGGGGAGGCACAAGATCAGTTGGTAGAACCTGAGTGTGCGAACCCCAGGGTCGGTAGTTTGATTCACGGATCCTCCTGACTACATGTCAAGATGTCTTTGGACAAGACACTGAAACTCTGTAGTAGCATGTTCTGTCTGGCAGCTGTCCAATAACAATTTCCCCAAGGGGATCAATAAAGTATATCATCATCGTCATTACCAAAAACTGTAGGCTATTCAAATTGGGAATCCACATACTTCTGCCAAAGCACAGCAGGCGATATATTATACAGACATGTTCTCAGGCTAAAAGACTTACAAGTTATACTAAAATTCAGTTCAAGAACTAATACAGCCTTGTACATGGTTAAACTTTCATCAGCACTTTGAAAGAAGGTAAAACATTTTGTTATATCAAGTGCCAACATCAGCAATTTCCAATTGTAAAGTCAGAAAGATCTAGATTTAATATGCCTCTGACTCAATTATCTCAAACTACTTATGAGCAGTTTGCATCTTCTACTGTGAGTTCAACACTCATCAATGCTTCATCAAAAAAAGTGGTTGTGTAAAAATAACTGTGTACAGTCGAGCATGCAGGGAGGCGCTCAGTAGCAGCGCCTCTTTGGTGGGGTAGCATAGTAACTAGTTAGTTACTGTTTGAGCTAATTCCCGAGTCACAGGCGGGGTGGCCCAGTTTGAAGGCTTCAAAGGCTCAGCTCGGGGAAGCACGATGCAGCAGGACGTCTGGCCAGTTCCAACCAAGCACACTTCAAATGTGTATCTGTGTCTCTTGGTGGATATCAAACTTTTTAGTGTTAGTTAAACAATCAGTCTGTGCCTCTAGGTGTGATTTAGAACTGGATTAAAAGTAAAACTGAGTTTCTAGAGGTAACCTGTTTCCTTTTGACAAAACAGGAAAATATACCTAAGAGTAGTGAAATATGAGCAAAGAATTGTCTGTGATGATAATATTGCTGCATTTGGCAAAACAATATAATATATGTCACATGCAATAACCAACAGGAAGAAGCAGAACCTCAACCAGCATGCTTTCTTTCAGCGTGAGGGCTAACAAGAATCACAAAAACATAAGATAGCAGTCTTAATGTATGGCAAAATGACAACTGAAAATAATGTGGACATCAAGATCAAGATTTCCACTTGATTGTAAAGGGGTCTAAGAGTGTCCTATAATCAGCCAACACAGTCACCAATCAACAAACCTTTTTTTATGGTTGATTTGCTGACCAGGACTCCTTTAAAACCCCTAAAACAAATGACTTTATTTTCCCACGTGGTAGCTGCAATACACTGCAGATCAAAGGTGGAAGAAGCACTAAGATCCTACTTGGAGCTAATGTTGAGCAGAAGAACATGCTAAGTGCCATGTCCGTCCAAACTCTTGACCGGTAGTGAATGTACTGAAACATGAAGATACCTGGGCCAATGACTTAACTGTAAACTATGGATTTTGAATATAATAATGTTTTAATACAGAATCCAAAAAGGAAAATAAAATAAAAGATTATTTGTAACAATTACTTCCACTTTTGATCTATATTGACATGACTTGATTTGTCTTTACACATTTAGGCTAAGTCGCACTTGCTTTCCAAAACAACGGTTTACATCACCTCTAATGATGTGCTGAAAATAGTATGTGATATATTGCAGCTTGAGGAAAATAAGCTGGTGACCATGAAAACTTAACTGATAAAAAATAAAAACTACTAATACCACTGTGGAAGGAGGAAAGTGAGAAGAAGGGAAAGGGCCAGGGAGACTCCATCCATGTACCAGGACACCAGTGAAGAGTGCAGGATAGGTGTGGGGTACAGTGCGGTCGGTAGTGAGGTTACAGTGCAGTTGGAGGTTTGTGGGTGTGGAGTTTCATGCTTTTTTAGTTTACCTTACTAGATCGTTTCCAGTTCCTTCTCAAAAGCATGGTCTGTAAATGAGACAAAGCAGTTACAGAGCGCCCCCTATTGCCCCCTATAAAGCTGCAGGGTCAGAGGTTAGAGGGAATGCCGTGTTCAGATGTTAGTTCTGGTGCAGGGGGGTTAGATAAGAAGAGAGGGACAGTTGACATTCATGCAAGTTAAGAAAGAAAGAATTGTAGAAGAGAAGCCGTCTTACTTGTCATAGTGTGTTATGAAATATTTCTGTATGTAGACATGCAAACTCACACACATATAAACACATACACATACTGTATGTATGTCGTAAGTGCAGTTTATGCCTAACATACGATGCAGTGTTCTGATGTAAATGTAGCATCAACACAAAAGTTAAAAACTATTATACGTGTGGACTTTGTCATATATAAACTCACACGTTCCTCATATATCATTCCATAAACATGAAAACACAAAGTATATGACAGATCATTACACACAGAAATAATGTTGACTCTGTATAATAAATATAATCATTAATGCCAGTTTAATAGAGGAGTGATTTCAAATTTTATCCTTTACCCTTCCGAACCAGTAGATGGCAACAGAGAGAGTTTTCCAGAATGTACTAGGATAACCTTGTACTCATTTTCTTCACAGTTGGAGAAATCCAAAATGATGCTTAACCTAAATAGAGTTTATTTTGTTGTGTCAAATGTGGACTTTCTGAACTACATTACTAAATAAACAGCAGAATTAAGTCATCAGATCAAAAGGAATAAAATATTTTCCCCATGACACTGCCTTCTGGATACAGCATGCAGGGGTCCAATTAACCAAACAAATAATTGAACAGAAATAAATGCAACTCTGAAACATCGAGCACATCCACAGAGGAATGGGCCAACATAATTAAGAAAATGTATCTACTGCTCTTTGAACAAGGTACTTTCCCACAAAACATATTAATTACACTTCTGTTTATGCATATGTATTTGCTGAGTTGATGTGAACTGAGGCTGAATGACGCAGACACGTTGCATTCCAACACATCCTTTTTGAGTCTGATGCATGGAGAAACGGTTTAAAGGCAAAGCACTCAATTCTGAATAATAAACTTATTAATGTGTGTTTGTTTTTTTTTGTGCATCGCAGTCAAATCTCTTTTCAATATTTGACTACAGTATGTCAGGCATAGTACTCCTTATCCTGGTGTGACCATTCAAAGGTGGTGGACAGTAGGGTGAGAAAGACAGAAAGAAATAATTCCCCTGAATGAGGAGCAAGTGTAAAGAAAAAGTGGTCTGACTAAAAAGTATAGAAGGTTTTCTTACAGAATCCCTCACATCTCCGTGCTTAGGTGACACAGTGACCGCTAGTTCCAGGCTGCCCAAGTTTTGTTCAGGACACTGTGGGTCTTTGAGGTCCAGTGTCACGTCCAGTGTCCTAACGGGAAGAACAGAAAACAGTTCAAATTCATATTGTAAACGCTTCCATGACCATAGATTGATATGCATACAGTGCATGGAATCAACACGTTTACATGCATGCGTTAGAAGCACGACCCACCCATCTTAGCACACTATAAAGCAGATATACATTTTTAGTTATTTCAGATCAGTACTTAAATAAGCCAGCCCACCCCACTGACAACTACAGTCTGCTTCCTTCCCGTTTCCCTTCAAGCCAGCAGGCCTGCTGCTGTAACAAAGATGATTAGTAGGAGAAAATAAAGGCAAGTAGGGCGGGTACTATTAAAAACTCACCAGTTAGTCTTCTGGACAGTTCACCACAGTTTAAAGTCACAATCGCTAATCTAAATGTACAGTTAGGCCCAGACGTATCTGGACAGAGACAGTGAGTTTTATTTCAAATCCACAATGGATAAGAAATTAAACAATGAAGATGTGAGCAAGACTTCTAGCTTTATTTTAAGAGGCATCATAAAAATATGGCATTTACCATTTAGGAATTACAGCCATTTTAAGCAAAGTTTCCACCAAAGCTCAGAACACAAACCTGCTATCGCTCTCAGCCTGACTGACAGGTCTTAAAATACAAGTGTAACAGCAAAAATTACAAATGTTTATACTGCTGTGAGTTACATCTGTAATGTTGCTACACACAAACAGTACTGCACAGACTGTTTTACCAGTGTAAGATTAAAACAGTTCTGATGAACGGTGCTGGGAACTAACAAAGTTATATTTTTAGTGAAGATGTGAATAAATCATAGCTATTCTAAACAGGTTTTAAACCATTATTTAAATCTTTGCAGTTATGTGGCGCCCGCCTTAACTACTTACCAGGTGCCTGCATGCCACACAATTTTGGCAGAGATAAAGCACGAGTGAGCACATCATCCATTTTTATGTTTATATAACACATTTTTCTTTTACTCACACAAAACACCACAAGGGACGATGTGCAGCTACACTAAACAGACTATAACATAAAAATTATCACATAGTTTTTTATATTCAGACCAAGCTGTAAAATTCTTTAATCATTATATCAACTCAATAGATGGCGGTATTTAGAAATTTGGTAACTAAACAATAAAATTGAACACAGCCCTCTTATTATGGGGCTTGAGGTTAGTTACCAAAGACTGCCACTAGAGGGAGACCACAGACCATATTTGATTTAAATAACAGAATCAAAGAAAGATGAGTGGTGTGGTGTACACTACAGTACACAAAAATACAAGTGTTATGTGATGAGACTCCCTAACTCGTAACCTTACACACATTACTAGGGGAATGCAGCTACCCACTACAGATCAGTAAAGACAGAGTGCAGCAGATGGTTTAGTTGGGCAAGAGATTCAGGATGTGTATGTCATTTCTGGAAAGAAGGGGAAGAAGAAAGGACAAAGCAAAAGAGACAATGAGACCTCTGATGTTCCAGTGACTCCAGGTAGAGATAGGCTGAGCCCATGAAATCATCCTGAAGTCCAAAGTCATAGTCAAAAACCTACAGAGAGACAACATACAGTACAGCAGCTGTCAACAGAGTTCATATCTACTGAAGCTTAATCACCCAAAATGAAAGAAATGTATATTACAGTAGAATGACATTTGAAGTTTTGCAGTTTTCTGCTGTACCTTAACATACAGCGGGTCCCTCAGGGTTTCCACATGTAGGCTTACTCTCTCATCCCACACTGGGTTGAGGTTCTTATGGATGGTCTTACTTCTGAACACCTCCTTCCCAGCAATCTTAAACTTCACATATGGGTCACTAGTCCCTGAAGGAAGTGAAAGCATACAGAGAAATAACGGTAAATAACATCACTAAAAATGTCACAAAATAGCTCAGTGGGTAGAGCAGTTGTCTTCTAGCCCAAAGTATGAGCAGTTAAATTCTCAGTCCTGGCAGGCAACATGTTGAGGTGTCCTTGGACAAGACACCGTAGTAGCGCTGACACAGGTCTAGCAGCTGTCCAAACAAGAATTTACCTCAATGGAATCAATAAAGTATCAATTATTAGTATTATTATAAAAAGGTTTCACCATTATACCTATGGCAAATTCAATTATTTTAATACAAGTAAAGAGGTCACATTGTTTAAATATGGAAGTTTGAAATAAATTCAACTTTTTTTTGCTAAATTAATTCTATTTTGCGTGATAAGAGCACTTTAATACTGAAACAGGGGATTGCACACGGGTGTCACATACAGTACCTGTACTTAACCACTAGATGGTACCATTGATTTACATTCATTTTATTCTGCCTCGTGAGTATGGTAGGACCAGTGAAAACTAGTCTTTTAATGCCTATATAATTTTCAATCATTGGTTCATCACGATTACGAACATGACAGCCAAAAAAAAGTGCACAGATCTTATGATTACATTTAAAAACACAAATATGCACTCAGGCCATTAATACACATGTACACAGTAAGTGAGCTACTGTGAGTGAGAAAAATAAATTAATTTAAACAAATCGTACACACAGTCCAGAACGTCTAATTTATCATCTCTATGCATTCACCATTAATCCTGATGACAAAGAAAAATAAAGAAATTTTATGGGTCTTCTATATTCATTAACTGTAGCATGTAATTAAAATACAATTAAAGAGCAAATCCACTATTTTGTCATTTTTGTACAGGCGTATGACTCTCTGGTGTATGTAGATAAGACAGAAGTGCACTCACTCCTTTTTTTTATATTTTCCTGTTTTGTGGAAACTAGTCACCAAATGGTCGATTCAAAATTTGTGCTCATAATGACGTCCTTTCAAGTATCAGGGATATAATCCTGCTCAGCATTTTCAAAGCCGGTTTCAAAGTACGTTTTTTAAATTGATAAAAATACGGAACTGTTGTACGTCACAGTATTTATATGCAAATAATATGTAAGTTGCTTGCTGTCAATCCCACTGCATGTACACAAACTACCTGGTTCTACAAATCTGAGATCATGGTTATACTATGGCACAAAGGTAAAATACAAACAAATATATGTACAACTTTATAGTCCCTCTGTTTTGGTCATCCTGCCTTTCATCTCTGACATCCAGGGATTCCAGTACCATTCATCTCATCTTACTAACCATCACTCTTTCTAGTGTTTATACATCTAGTCTGTTTGATTTTCCTCTCCTTGCCTCAGGTTCAGGTTCAGGTTCAGGTTCATGTTATCATTCACTGTGACTGAAGTGATTACCAAGCAAACCACAGGAGAGCAAGGGAATCCTATTATCAAACAATTCACACTCACATGTAGTGCAGCGGCTGTGGTTTATCCTCTAAACCAGTATCTCTGCAACAAAACACATTTAAGTAAATACATAGACTAAACTGTGCAGGACCATATTAAGTACATACAGTGCCTTGCGAAAGTATCCGGCCCCCTTGAACTTTTCCACATTTTGTCACATTACAGCCACAAACATG
>JAUYWH010000027.1:9124915-9182342 GCA_034779795.1 Ctenopoma multispine | reverse complement strand
CGTTTTAGTGTGCCACCCCTCTAAAGTCTGTGCCCCTGCCTGGCCCCCCCAAGAAAAAAATTCTGGTACCGCCACTGATACCTTGTACTTCACCAAAGGAACTTCAGGTAGATACAGAGGGCAGTGTGTTTTCATTTGAGGTCACTTACAAAGCTGCAGAGCTTTTGATTGGTAGATTATTTATGACAGCTAAGACAAGGTTGCGACTCAAAGACGCACCAGGGTATTTCCCATATTGTATAAGGTGGAATCAAAAGAAGGTTTGGAGGTTTGGCAGACTTTTCTAAGCTGGAACGATGAGCATAAGAAGGAAAAGACTTTTATAGTTACATCACATACTCATATCATAACTACCACGTGGCCATCTCGCCTGTGCCTTCTCATTCACTGCTATTAAGATCAATCCTTAAGTGCAACAGCACAATATCAAAACAATGTAATCAGTAGCAGGTGTAAATGAAGAGAGGAGGGATCTTTACTTGACTTACTGCATCTTATTAGATGGGTAAAATACAGAATCATCATTCATTCTGTCTAAGTTTTTGTGTTTGGGTGTGTATGCCAGCGCCCCAAAATTCAGCTAATAAAAATGACTTGAGTTAGATATTGAAACTGTGTCTCTGACTCACCCTCTCTTTAATGAGCTGTCTCGATGGGCACAGGACAGGACAGGTGAGCTCCTCACAGCTGATTCTCCGAGTGGACAGGTAGTAAGGCAAAATTTATGGAAAATAGCAGAGCAGCTTATTCAGATCTGTCATGCTGGTGACTTCTGCAACCCCTAATGAGACCTTGGCAACCAGCACTATCCAAATCACTGTCTGTGAGAATTTATGAGAAATCTTCTCTGCCCTTGCTTGTTCTTCCTGGCTAGCCCTTCCACAATACAAGACATAATCACCAGCTGGGCAGAAGGTTATCTTTCCTGCACTGAAAATTACATTCATACTTGAGAGAAGCAAAAAACTGTTTATCAGAGTGGTTTAAGATGGGATACTATCTTTATATCTTTTGGTTCAAACGTTATTGATTCCAACAATGGAGAAATAGGTGCACACAGTAAACACAACTCAAGATAGCACCAAACAGACATGCCTGCTCCCTCTCCACTGACCCTGCTGTACATTGCATCTCTGCTTTTAGTTCTTTTAATTTAGAAATTTAAATAGATATCACAAAAAACTGCAATAAACAACAATAATAAACAACACTACATAATATCTACTTAAACCAAAAGCTTTGGACACACTGTTACCCTCAAGACTTCCATAAAGGTAACTATGAGAACATATTAGTATAAATCGCCTTGGCTTTAATTGTGACAATGTGCTAGCTTAAGTCAAAGCTGAATCCTTTTCATGCCTAGATGAACAGGAAATGTGCCGCACCATTCTTAGTAATACCATCTTATTTCACACATGCAAAATGGAGCGTGTATAAGAAGTGTGATTTAATAAAGCTCAACATAGGGAGGCCAGAAGAAATGTAAGAAAAAACGAGCAGAGGTGAAGAGAGAAAAAAAAAACGTGCTAAAGAAAATACTACAGTCAAAAAGTCATATGTCGAAATTAACTGGAGAAAATACAGTATGATAACAATTAATTAAAGCATAAAGAAGTTCCTGAGTGGTAGCATCATAGGTAGTGCACTGCCTACGCCAGTGACAAAATTAAATTTAAAAAAAGAGCAAGACAGAGAACTGGGCAGAGTAGCTTTCATTTGATGGACAAAATAGAGTCTTGGTAAACTGTCCGTGGAACAGAAAGAATAAACAGAGCTCATACCTGTCCGATCTCGGATAGCCAGGTTGCTCCCCTTCTTTAGGACAATATCCAGCTGGTACATGGCTGGACTAGGAGGTCGAGGCAGGGGATCTGCATTACTGGGCCCCACAATGTTGATGCCCTGTAGAAAGAAGTTACATAAATGATCCTGTCAAAAATAATCCAGAATATAATTTAAAAACAAAGAAGAGAGCCAGTACCTCTACATGATGAGAGAAAAGAAAGCACACTACAAAATACACCAGACACATCTGTGTAGTCAAAAACGTGCAATAACCAGTAACTATTTTAAGGCTTTGGCACTATTTTAATTTAATATTCAATATCAACTTGAAAATAATCAACTTAATGAACGTTTGTTTTTGATTGAATCCAACATTTAAGCAATAAAGAGATACATCATAATGAGTACATTTAAAAGCCTGTACAAACAGGCAGAAAAGCAAAACACAGGAATCTGCTCTTGCCACACACTGGAGCAGGCTTTACGTTATTTTTCCTTGTCTTATTCTCCTGCCCTCATTTCTCACTCCTTCCCATTAGACAACATGTGCGTGGGCCATCATGCCATGTTTCCCCAGCTCCCTAGCTATCCTACTCTGACACGAAGCTAAGAATAACTGTAAAATAGCAGAAACATTGTAGAGAGCCATCGGGAGATCACTAACAGACAACAGGGCTAACATAATAGCTACTCCCACTAGAGAGAGGCAAAGGAGCAGCAAGATCTTCGAACAGCTAAAAACAGAAGGATGCAAATAGAAGAAAGAAGACCCACAGGGAGACCCACTATTTACTGAAATACACATTCGCTAATGAGGCTGTCACTGCATTTCCTGTCACTGCTAATAACACTGTTTCCCCCCAGAAGATGTTCTGACTTCCTCCAAACATAATCTGATCCTGTAGCGTTTATGTAGCAAGTATGATGCACAAATAATAATGAGGGATGAAGGAGTATTTTTATGTATGATGGTGCGATTGACTTTCAGAAAATATATAAAACCAAGACGTCGTCTATGTAGAACGGTAAAAAAGCACAGACTATGCTTTGAATAGCATATTTTTGGAAGTCGTATGATGTTGTTACAGTGGAAAATGATGGTGTAGCACTGTTGTTCTACTCTTAAAGGACACCCCAGCACGGAGACGACAGCTTTATAATAATAGTGGTTATAATGACTGTGTTTCTAGCAAACTTGTGTTGCTACACAGAAAGTACCATTTCACTTGTGAAGGAAATTTTACTTTGACAACATTTGATAGATTTCGTTTTTTTTATGGACAGAAACAGACAGGACAGTACATACTACACACAGCAGAATTCAAAACTACAACAGCTGGGTGAGAAATGTGGTGCTGTGTAAAGCCAGGCACTCAAAAAGTCTCCATGGAAAAAATCAGCCCCAAAACAATTTTAGCATCACAGCATCTGCTGTGGAAGAGGAACAACAGAGGAAACAAAAAATAGAAACAATCTTTTGGGAAAAGGGAAAAACTGAAACAAATCTAAAAACCAAAATTTAATCTCTTAGGTAACAGGTGCTCCAGCTCTGCAGATATCTGGAGAAATCTAATGTGAACATTCAGAGAATTAAGGCCATGTGATTGGATAGGATAACGGTGCATTTAAGTCACAGTAATTGCACTCTGTATGTGTGTGGATAGAACCAATAGGATTGGACGACGGTTGCAGGGATCTGACCATATAAGACTAAACCCTTTAGTCTAAGAACACGACTAACAAAACAGTGGCACACAAAGCAACACAATGTCGAGTGGGGTCACATCATAACACACACTGATTACAAAAAAAAGATGGAAATCCCCAGAGACACTGTGCCCTCAGAGAAAGCTACTACGTGTATTTCTTTGTATTTTTCAGAATGTCAGTATTTATTGTGTAAAGTTACACACACAGACTCACGAGTTAAAAGCACAGACACACACACACAAACATAACAGAGGGCACAGCATTGGAAATGGATTTGTAGATAGTGCAGACCGTTTGAGTGAGCGACAGTACACATGATATGATCAACGAAGTCTTTGCTAAAACAAGTGCCATGACAGAATAGAACATGCTGCCAAGTTCTAACTGTTAAAACAATGTATACGTAAAACTAAGAGCACAAAGAACTGCTGTGCAGAAGGAGGTGATGTTGATGAGAGAAGCATAAGCAGCTTCAGTCATCAACACTGATACCATAAACAATTTCCATTATCAGCACTTAATTTCTACATTTAAATTCTCTCTGGTTTTAAAAAGACCTATTTAGTTTCTCTCAATTACCACAAGTGATAAGTACATTAACATCACGAGAGACTATCAAAAAGATCATTTTGCTGCTGCTGTTGCCAAGACATCAAACATTTATAACATTCAAACTACAAAACAAAACAATAGCAAATATGGACTAGCAATGTTTTTTAAATGATATAACCCTGTGTCAAATGCCTATTACTGTGCTGCCCAATAAAGGTTACCTTAAAAAAATACAAGAGAATAAAAAATACAATTCAGCACTGGCTACACATACATGCTTTTTCTGACACACACAAACACACACAGTGTTAAGCCAGTAATTTGGTTCAATGTCGATCACCCTGGTCCATCAGCAGACAGCACTTGTCTCTGTACTATCCCCTGGGTCCTGCAGACCAGAGCCATTACTTCAGTCTTTCTCAGGTGCCTGAGAGCAATGAACATTCTGGCAGATGGAGACCTTAAAGTTTAGCATTTTTTACAAATAAAAACAGAATATTTTTGTCCTAAATTTCTCTTGTTGTTGATGTCAGTGGCTTGTCCATACAAATGACTCAAATGTCAGATTCACCACCAGCATCACCATGCCTCTGCTAACCAGCAATGCAGTTTAAATGCATGTCTGCACAGACCCATATTCGAATAGGTTTATGCATGAGTCCAAGGAGATGTCTGTCCCATATGCAATGACATTCCTTGCAGGTGTTTCTGCATACATGAGGTCACTATGACCTCATGTATGTCCCACCTTCGTCAGTGCTGTATCTCAGAAACAAAAAAACTTGAATTTTGACCTCTGGCAATCAAAGTTGTCCCAAATTTGAAGGGATTTCCCCCAAGTGTTCCTCAGATATAGTGTTCTCGCTGGCCATATGGACGGACAGCCTGAAAACATACTGTATGTTGATGCTTAAGTTCTCAGTAAAATGTACAGGCAAAATATTTGTCAGCCAAAACATCTGATGTACAACATCCCATTTTCTTTTCAGCAAAAATATCCCATCTTGCAGTACATCACATACTGTGTGACTCAAACACTATTAAAGTTTTTATGGTTGAATTCAGCACTCGCAGCACTGGCTTAAGGTCAGGGAAAGATTGCAGGGTGGGTTAAGAGAGAAAGGGTTTATTTCTACAGTCACTTCACACACAATGTCTTTGTTAAAATTTAAACATTACCTTTCTCTAACTCTAACCAAAGTGTTTTCTTTGTCCAAACCTAATGTCACACATCATTTCATCCACTCCAACCACCTCTCTGCAACTCAGTTTCCATTAATAAATGGACACAGTTGAAGTTTAGTTGTATAGGAACATCCACAATCCATTTAACATATGATAAAGTTTTCTTTTCCATTGATTAAATATATAATGTATTGTAAATATTTTCGGCAACCTTGCATCCTTCCATATTTGAGTGGACTGTTTGTGCATTCAGTCGCATAGACATGCAAAGATGGTGTGTTTGTCTGGGCTCCCTGTTTCTTCATATTTATTAGTGAACATGCAGGGCTATCAATGCAGCAGAAGAGTGCACAGCTGATCTTTCATCAATAAATAAGACAGATTATGCTATCATGCTTCTGAAATGCTGAGAATAAATATTCAATAAGATATTCCACACCAGAGTTCAGCCAGACACAATGCATATTATCTACTGCTTACTGTCCAGCAGGGAGGGCACAAAAGGATTAGGACCAGATTAGGTAAATATACTGCACTGAGACTCAGGTCCGTTATGAAGCCATAAAAAAACACTTAGTCAAACAGGCTCACTTATATTGACTCCCCTGAACCTTAATTAAAGTTATACTGTACAACAAAACAATACACACACACACACACACACACACACACACACACTGCAAGAAGGCATGATCAGAGAGAAAAGTTTAGTAGAACAAAAGCAAACAGAAAACTTAGAGCTTTAGTTTATGCACTGAAACTAAATCCAACATGTTTTACAAACACAATTCATAATAGAATATTTCTTTCTTTTGTTTTTGTAGTTTACATATATATTTGATATGCAGTAGTAACTTGGTCCAGTCTCTTAATGTTAACATTTTGCTTGACAAGCTCTAGTTTTTATCCAAAATCTCATTATTATGACAATAGCCAATCATGTTGCACCATCAGCTTAGACTCACATAGCTACTACACCTGTGCACATCAGTATGTCAGGAGTAGGAGGGAGATAAGAGAAGATGACAACAGAACAAGTTAACATGAAGTTGATCTGCAGCTACAGAAGACATACCAGTGGACACAGCCCAAGTTTTGAAAGATGAGGTGACTGCTAAAAAAGGGCCAGAGGAATTTGGTAGCATGGAGATATTTTGGCTACTTTTAAATAGAAATAGAGTGATCTGCACTGTAAACTGTGTCGAAGGCATCTTCCCACAAATATAGGTAATACTACTAATGTTTTTTGCAACCTAGTGCCATCTTTAGAGCATTCCTAATGCAAGACTGTACAGCTCCAGGCCCAAGCAGGTGCCCTAAAACAACAACTGTGCTAACCACTACAACACCGTGCCACCCATAATCGTGCATAATGGTGTTATATTAAATCTTTAAGCTTAGCCCAGCACGTAAACTCTACTGTTTGAAAAAAGTGCAGGAGAAGTCTTACATTCATCTTAGAAATCTTAACTTCTGTTATATGATATGATATATATATATATTTTATCCTGGATTATACATCTTGAAAGTCATGAAGGAGGAAGCCTGTATTTAGCCCTGGGCAGCAAGTGGAGACAGACTGTCGTTTCTCACAGTGATGGCAGGTAATTTCCCGGCTCTGCACCTCAGTTCCTGCATAACAATAACCGGCTCCTTCTTGGCTCATTAACAAAGGTGTTATGACAGTTTTTCCTCCTGTTAGTAGTAATGCCACTTCCTGCTTCCAAAGTTGAGCAAGCACACATATAGTAAGGCTGGATCAGATCAACCTATGCACAAATATCCTTTTTATGTAAAAAATATATGATATATTACAGAAAGATCATGATTATTGGATTAATTTGTGATGAATTGGTGATGAAGCTTTTTTTGTTTTTTTGGCATATAAGCCAACAGTAATTCATTTCCATTTTAGTCAGCTGAAACATTACTGACCAGAATCTTATTGTGCAGCAATTTCTAAAGTAGAGCTAATGTAAACTAATTCATTATCATGATTATGTCCACTTCTACTTACTAAAAAGGCTGCTCAAAGCCCAAACTGGAGCAATTTAGTTGTAGCCAGCACTCAGCTGAAATCAGATTTCACAGTCGTAGCTGAAAAGAAAACTCCTCTGCTCCTATGAGTCTCAAAATAAATGTGGCTTTTTAATATAATATTGATCTCATAAGGAGCTGGGTAATTCAGTTGAAAGCTTAAGCGTTTCCGAGCAGTGATGAAATGATCGAATGATCAATATTTACAACTCTAACCAAAGCCCAAACTAGTTTAAGGATTTGTCATTTTAATCAGTTAATAATCTTAGAACAGCAGTGTAGGTGTCTTATTATCAAGACTATATTCTTAAAACACATAGCTATTGGTACATAAACTTAACAGTAACTGTTTGTTTCTTGACACTGTGATGGAGGATCTTTCTAGTTAGTTAGTTATGCCACACTGACGGAACAATGCAGTTTAGTCTTGAGGTGTGGTTAATTAAAACATCTGTGTATTTTAGTGACTCCGGCTTGGAATTACTGATTAAGAGTGTAACTCACTCATGTAATTAATGTGCTTTAATTAATCCACCTGAGACAACAAAGAGTAAAACCCACAAGTAGGAAAGTATTAATTGATAAATGTACTTCATAGAGCAGATCTCTGTCAAGGGAGGTCAGAAAAAACTACTTAAGTCTTTATGTCTTGTCTACACTTTGAGTTTGTTCCCTTGAGAATAAGTATTTAGGTCTTGAGCAGGCGAATATGTAGTTCAGTGTTGCTACATAAGAAAAAAATTACTTTCTCTCCACTAAACATAAAAATCACATATGAAAGGAAAAAAAAGGTATGGGGTAAGGTTACAGATTCTTTTCCAGTCACAGAGCCTCTTAACAAGCTTTGCCTGCACAGGATATGCAGCCATTCATCAAACAGATATTGCAAGGATTACAACATAAAAGCATGTAACACATACTGCACCAAAACACCTACGACACATGCACACATTTTGCATATGCACATGCAGTGTAAACATACACAGGCACAAAAACAGGACACAGCTGTTCAGTAAAACTGAACACTGATAAACACACACACAACAATTTTACAAACACAAACTCAATACTAACCCAATCTACGCCGTCTGCCCTTCTAGTCTTTAAAATGCCCACTGATTACTGTAAGACATCTATAAACAGAGACACATTAGGACAGGTAGGCTCTTGAGTTACGTCTGTCAGTTTTACTCAGTATAAACATAGTGCATATGAGGGAGGCAAATAGTGAAGAAGACGCAGTACAACTCAGTAAACTACAGTATATTCCACTCTAAAGACCCCCCTGAAGTGAGATTAGTGTAATGTCTAGTATGGAAGTTGCTCAGACACTTTGTGTATTTTGAAAATGACTAACGGCCAGAAAAACTAGCTCAGACACAATGATCTAACATTGCTCTAAATACTACATACAACTCTTGGGTGTAATCAGGTTTTACAGAAAGTGTGTAGTACACAGAAATATTGACATCATTCCTCAAATATTAAAAAAAGGTGCCAGAACTATGTGCTGGGGAATGTAAGCATCACATTAAAAATATTGAAATCCCTAGTCACGATTTATCTCCAGACTTTGATTAGTGTAAAACATGTCTTTATTTAGTTCTGCCTCAATAAATGAAAAAATATATAACAAATTCCATGTGAGACCTATTTTCATTCAGCAAGCCTTAGTCACAGATAGTAACGGTGTTCATTAGCGGCTTAGAAAATCCATCACTTCATTGATGACGAGTGAATCACCAACATTCATTGTTCCCTCTTTCAATCAGAATAGTCTTCTCTCTGTTTGTTACTCCCCTTCCTTCTTTTCTGCCTCTGAGTAAGACCACGTCACAATCTCCGAATCTTCCACTGTCATGTTTGTGACTTGTTCTTATATCAGTTTTAAAATAGACAATATATTTTTATTTTTGTGCAGATTGACAGGGCAGATAAACATGAACACTTCTCTTTTGCATCACACCGTGAAAGTCACAAAACATTGAAACATGTTCCGCATTAGTCTCTGGGCCTAAAAAGATGCTCCACTAAATAGCCTTATCTCGGGGCCATTACTGAGCCCCTCTTCTGTTGAGTTTGTTCAGCCAGGTAATGTGCAGAGTGGCAGAACACAGAGTCAGTGCAGGACTCAAGTAGGTAGATAATGAGGTCTCTTTGGTGTGTTCTTTTCTTAATAACAGTCTAACAGTGCACTGTGCAAAGAGCAAGCTTCTTCAGCGTCATTGTGTCAGACTGGGATGATGGATCTCGTGATATGATTAACAACACAGATGGTGATATTTTACTGTCTCATGATATCCAAAGACAAATCCAGAGGAGGAGAGCCAGAGTCGGAGAAACCAAATTTATGAAGTAATTATAAAGAGTTAGTTCAACAGTCATTTCAACTATCAGCCAGTACAAATCCATAATATTGTGAGGTGTTTAAAAGAGCTGAAAGTGTGGTATAAATTGCAACCAATATGCTGACTATATTAGCACTATCAAGAGCATCATTAGGCAAAATTAAGCTCATAAGCATTATTAGTCCCTTTCTCCTACAGTATTGTATTCAGTCCAGCATTTGAAAAAAATATTATAATCAAGTATATGTGTTAGTAATGTGGGGATAAAACAATTTCTCTAACAAATGAACCCTTAAAGTAGTGTACTTTTTCATATTCAGCTAAAGTCAGACAGTCAGAGTTCAAAATATGAGATTGCCAATGGTTTCTGGTTTCCAAATGCAAATATGGCAACTTTTACATGTCACACTGTGAACAAAACAGTAGGTATGGTTTCAATGGACTTTTAATTAACCAGTTTAACATTCTGCTATATAGTCTTTATACACAGCCTCTCCGCTGAGTGACTCCTCTGTTGCCATTACAGCTGGCAGTCATGCATTTAACACAAAGCTCTTGCAGCAGGTTTTTATCAAAATTGACTATGAGCATGACCAGCTGCATTTTTGTCTCTAGTAAATAGCCTGGACAACTCTACCATCTCATCATGCAAGTGTTGACTGCCCAGCCAGACTTTCCATAAAGCACAGTCTAATAAAAATCATGGTCATCACTGACAACCAGCCAAGCTTTTCCACATTTCCTTCATCTTTGTGCAAGTAATTATCATAAATCTTGTCTTGACTACTGCAGTGCCATAAAAACAGGACTAGTAGTATGTATCAAACATCTCCAAATGGTTGAAAATGCAGCAACACATCTCATTTCTGATGAGGACATTTCTCTTCATAAATTGTACTTTTCTCTCCTATCTGGTCTCACAAAACAGAAAAATTTCTTCTCATTTTGCTTTCAATTTATTTTCCCTGTCTTACCCTTTTTGCTTGCTTTATACCTAACTTGTACTTCACACAAATAAAACGTAAATGTCAACAGTTATCAGTTGACTCCCAGATGATTAATATTTATCTCCCAGAGTCATCAACATGCATCCAATCCATAAGTGCAATCAATAAGGCCTTAAACACCAGTTATATACAATATCTACTTCTTAGGAAATAAAAGAGCTCTTAATTAAAAGAGTAACTTAAGAGTAATTAAAATGTGATAATGCATTTTTAAGTATATTAATATGCCAAAGCAGGTTAGGATATCCCCAGATCTTTCAGAGCCCCATTGTTAATGTCAATGTTTTATTACCTTAATAAAACAAGACTATGACTGTAATTCTGTGTGATTACAAATATAAAGCATTACTAAATGCTGGAGGAAAAAAAAGAAGAAATAAAAATTTAAAACTTTATCATGTAATAAAAATAGACATAGCTGCAACTGTATTAATAAACCAAAGTGCAGCATTACTTATTATTGTGTTATTTTGTTACATCTGCATGGAACCTGGAGCTGAAACAAAGAAGACAGAGAGGAAAGCCCAGTCAAAATATACTTATATATAATATGTCTCATAGCTGACAACTTGTCTGGACTCATTAAAATTATCCACCCAGTAAACACAGAGCCTGAGGGTGCTGACAGTAAATGGCGTGGTATATGTATACACCATTACGTAATGTCTTCTTTTTACATTGCAATAATCATATGAGAAACTATAGGAAACATTGGTAATATCTGAAAAGCTTGGTTCATGTCCAAATCGATATATTCAGTGAAAGTAGCCTGCAGAGAGCGAGAGAAATTAGATAAACAGACTGAGGATGAGAGATGAAACAGTAGAAAGAGGAAACACCATCTCTTTCATGGAATCCCTTAAGACCACAATAATAGCGTTTTTCCACTGTATGATTCTGTTTCAGCTTGGTCCAGCTCCACTCCACTCACTTCTGGTACCAGGTACTTAGTTTTCCACTGCAAATAGCATCCCTTTAGTGTAGCTGGTCGTCATAGCGATGTTGCATGAAACTGCTGTGAACTGCCAACACACACAGGAACTATGGATATCTACAGTACAGCTCTGACCTCCAAACCCAGGACAGTAACCCAGTTTCCATCCTTCCTGTCAGCATTGTCAAGACCCTCCCTCCCACTTGCACCACATGTCAGGGCTCAGGGCTTGGCCCACTTTGGTTTATGGTGAAATGGATAGTCAACCGATAAACACTGACTCCTGTATGGGAGGAGAGCAGAATAACATTAGATCCACTTTCACAGTAAATCCCATGATTAGTCAAGATTAATTTCTAGTCTGTAAGTATGTGTGTATGTCTGTGTGTGTATAAACCACGTATGGGTTTTTTGTTTCCTCCTATGGATCAGCTCTGACTGATGGTGTTATATTTTATTCTATATGGTGTTTCATCGCTGCTCATCTACTGCCGTAATGGAGTTTAATCGAGCATTACTAAAAAGCAAAGACTGTTTTCTAACAATCTGCTGAATCTGGCTATTGATTTGTGAAGTAAGGATTCCACTTGTTAGTTTACTAAGCATGTTTGAAGAACAGATGCTGAAGGAAGGGTTAGGGCTGTAAGAGCAATGCAGTGGACAAACATGGTGATTTGAGTAGTAAGTAGAAGTTTATTAAGTCTAATAGTATAGCTACTAGCTATAGATCACAAATTTGATATCCAATTTCTCACACTGCCCTGACCTCAGTGGCTAAACCCCATTTAAAATCACTTGCGTATATAGTCAGAGTTGAGATGACTCACTGAAGCTCTCAAGGAAAACAACACAAAAAAACAAAAGTGACATTCAACACATCTCCACAAATTGTGTCAGCTGTGAATTAAAAGTGCTAAATACGTTAACACCACATTCTGACACAACTGTATTGAACTTCCAATTACAACATATTCTGCTAAGAAGTAACACATGGTGAGTGGTGACAAATGACATTCACTGACACATTACACTTATAGAACATATGAGGCATGAATTTGTTCGAATTCAGTAGTGGTTAATGCTAGTGAAACAGCTCTACTGCTTGCTGCATCTGACAGCTACACAACACAGCCACTCTATAAATAATAAAGAGGGAACGTCTTCCACTAAGAGGAGATAAAACAAGAGTCGAGGGGGGGAGCCGGTAAAGATATAGTGCATTCAAGAGAGAATGGCGGCTTAAAATAAAAATAATAAGTGCAGACTGATGAATGGAAAACAGCAGACAGTTGAAAAGCTGTTAAACAAGACAGTGAGGTCACAACAGCACAAAAGATAGAATCATTTAAGTTTACTGAGAGGAGAGCCGGGTTGTGGAAGATAGAAAATAAAGAAAGATAGATGGACAACAGACCGACAAGAAGCAGCCATACACAAAAGGAATCAATGAGCTAAAAAACAGGAGACCTCTCTCATACAAACATATTGGCAGGCTGCATAGCATTTGCAGGGTTTTCCATGTGTTTGCCACCACTGATTTTGGTGCGGTGACAAACTTAGTTGGGAGCGTCAAGTGTTGCTGACATCGCAGACAGACAAGCTGGTCGCCCTGCTGCCATCCAACCTGTCAACCAACCAAAAACAAGTCAACGCCAGTCTGAGATCACGCTGACACAACTCAGAAACAGAGCTCGATGAGCACATCTGCCTGGAACATGTTGATCTACGCCTCTATTTGCTGGGTCAACAAGTTTACAGCGAAACAGAGGCACCTCCAGGAAATTGCTGACGTTCTGTTTTTGAGGCATCAACATCTCTTACTCAACACTGTACATACAGATTTATGCTCCTAGACATTAAAAGATACTTTTTTGGATCCTTTTCCAAATAAGTGAAACTAATTTGAATATGGTCCTGTATGAACTATTTAAAGGCTTCCAGAGCCAGTAGTGATTTTTTTAGTATACCATACTATGCTGCACCATCTCCCATCTATACTAATGAGATAACAAGAAGACTGTGTGACCTCTGATGCACTGGGAAGGTGGGCTGTCGTGTGTTATGAAACATTCCCCTTTAAATTACACCCACTGCATTATATTAACTGTTGGTGACAAGGCGTGGCCCTATGATCAGTATTGACTCCCCCTGCAGAACGACCTCCCCTCACTGTCTGACCTGTGATGCTGGAGTATTGACCTAGTCTCATCAACACCTTTTCAGATTCTGTGCATTTGTTTAGATCATTTAAGTATTTTATTCAGTATTTTAAATTTTTTTGCTGAGATGGTGCAAAATGTTTACATGTTATGTAACAATAATCATTATGACACAATAAGATCAGAAACAGTGGAAGCAGCAGTATTAATAAGGATGAAGAATAGTTCTAAAGCTACACCATGTGATCCAGCACCGCTTCCTCTGTAAAAGGTTAGGAACATGAACAAGATGGGCTGGCATCACTCCAACTACCTACTTAAGTACCAAAATGCTTCTGAAAGCATTTCTTTAAGAATCAATTAACCTAAGCATGAAGCTAAATCAGTTTTTTGTGACAAAAAAGCATGCAATAAAAGCCCACAGTATACCTGCAGATTGTACGTGAAGCAGTATGTCTCTGTGCCAGGTTCCCCATTCCTCACACTATAAAGACAGCCCTGATGAAAGACTGTAGTGCTACCTCCACACTGGCAAACCATCCAACTGGCAGAATGACAGGACTATACACCCTTTACACTATTACATTTACTAAAGACTGAGAGGTGAAAAGAATTACACTGTAGGAGTACACAGCATCACCGCAATGAGCAGGCAGTGGATGTATAAAGCTCAATGTAATGAGCAAAGCAAAGCTTTAGCTACTGCATGAAACACGTATGAATATCTAGATGACCGAAAACTCCTGCACAAGCATCCCCCACAGCTTTGTTTGCATACAGAGGAGAGTGCTTCAGGTTACTCTCCCACCCCACAACAATAGGGTTAGTGGTTGTGACATTTCATTCAACACTAAGAAATATGTAAATAAATAAACTGACTGCCACAAAGCTCAATTTACTTGCAATTTGTAGCCAATCTACAACATCTGCAAAGAGCAGAAGCCTTCTTCTCTCCAGATCTTGCCAGGTGGGACATTTACAGCAGCCAAATTTTGATAAATGTGGCTGTTTCTCTGCTACACAAACTTCCATGTAATCAGTCAGAGTTTGGAAGTTTGTGAGTCAAAGAAACATGAACAGCAGATCAGTATTGTAATTTAACAGTCTAACTTTGGTTAGAAGTAAATTTGGCTGCACCCAAATACCTGGAAATTCTTCAATTTTGATATTCATATATTCTTTATGTTATTAATAAATGTGAGATACTGGTAATATTTTAACTATAACTGCACTGCTAAAATGTAGATATACTAGTCTGACATCCCTCTCACTCACCACAGTGAACGTGGAAACACTTCAAACCAAGAAAAAACGAAGTGTTAAATATGCCATTAGAAACTGTCTACTATGGTGGCACAACTAGCATGAATGTAAGTGGAGCAATAGAGTGAGAGAAGCACACACTGATTTTGTGACTTTAAGTGTTATCCAGCCACTTAAAGCACATCAGAGCACATTTTTTTACAAAGGCTGTTACGTTCTGAATAAAACGAGAAGTTTGCTTTTAGCAAAGAATGTGTATAAAGTCATCTTCCAGGAGTAGTAGAGAGGGAGAGTTTATTTGGTAGGTGGTAGTAACTGAATTTGTGATAAGAAATTGCTCATCTGTGAAAATGCATGTGCAGCGCTAAGACAAAATAAATGATTCAGTCATGTCTTAGAAACACAGCATTTCACATGCTGCACTCTGTACTTGTAAAACACAGTGTCTTTCTCTCCCAGGAGAATTTTATAGTGTGTATTATGCATGTACTGTACTGGTTATGCACGTAGTAACAAGAAACATCCAAGGACTCTGCTTTTTTGCAGTCATTTCTTGGAAGGCAGTGAAAATGTGTTTTCATGGAGTGACGTGAAAGACATTTCATGGTGTGATGTGAAAATGACAACATTTTTCAAATGTATTCTTGCAATAAACTGATCTTGCAAATGATATAAACTCTGCTTCAACAGACCAAAGGTGCATGAAAATCCCTGCAACATATCTAGTGACTGAAAAAAAATAACATCAGTAACAGTCGCTAACATCTCCTCATCAGACCATTCCTCTTCTTCCCCCTCAGGGTATCCCCTCTCTTTTCACCTGCTGTAGTCTTCTCTCTCTGTTCTCCACTATTTCCTATTTGCATTTGTCTTCTCTGTTACCTTGCCCCAGTTTTTCTTACCGCCTTTTCCTATTATTTGCAACCTCAATCTCTTTTTTTTACCTGCCCTTATCTCTCCCAGTTATAGCTGTTTTGCTCTCATTCAGAGCATGTTCAACACCCAGCCCATGAAACAGGAATTAAGAGAAAAAGACTGCAGCTGGAGATCCAGGCAAAGGGGTGGGCACATGAGCCCCATACCAACAGGAAAGCTCTCCTATAAATGTAGTTTATCCTTTTCTTACTCATTATGTGGTTAAGATAGAAGCACAGGAGGGAGATAGCTGTCTTAAACTGCATCATTTCATCTTTCTGTTCATCCCTTCTCTTCTCCCTCTCACGTTTCCCTCGTTTGTTTCTAAAGTCTAACAGTACCATGTCATACAAGCAGCCAGCTCAGGTTCTCCACAACTGGAAACTGGACACGACACACTGCACCGTCACCATGCCATCACCTGCCACATATACAAACACAAACGCTTTCCCATAGTGTAAATATGGCCAGTGCCATTTAGGCAGTTGGTAACACTGAGGGCAAACTGCCAAATAAAAAAAGCATGTACTCATGAAAATGCTTTATGGAAATGCTGTATGAAAATCTGTTCTGCATGCAAATGTGTGATCGTGTTGAACTGATGGAAACATTTCCCTGGTGAATGGTACATTTTAATCCCTTTATCACCTCATCCAAATCCTCAGGACTGAAATACTCTTGGAGGAAAAAAAACAACACTTCTCTACAAACTGCTGTTTGGCTTCACACTCAATAAACAAGCAAGTATAAGAAGCAAGCAATATGAGAATACAGGTACGATAAGCCCATGTAGAAAAACACAAGGTGTACAGTCCAAATAGCATTGACTACATGTGCATGTGTGCTGCTGTGTGTGTGTTTGAATACCTACAGTAAGGCTTCGTCCTGCAGCTGAGAGAGGCAGTGCTAACATCCAGACACAGAACACGCTCCACTGTACTACTGCTGCTGCTGCTGGCTTACTCTCCTATAAGAGAAACACGCACCGGCTCCCTCTGTACCTTGCTCTCACACACACACACACACACACACATAGCAAAAGGGCAACCAACTGTGAGCTTCTTGCATACTCCACAGTCACTCAGCCTCACAACTCAGCAGACTGCTCTCTCTCTCTCTCTCACTGTCACTCACACATACGCAACTGGGCAGAGATGCTCACTGTCAACTCACTAATCTGCTGGGATAGAGCAAGATCAAAAAATGCGACCACAACCAGGAACTTACTACCAGCTGCTGACTCAAACATCTGCAAATGTTTGGCCAATGATAGACCTGTTTTTTATCTTTGGCAATCCTCTCAGCTGGACATCCGATAAAGATTAAATATCTGCTTTATTGAACATCATATAAAAGACGAAGAGTTTAAGTTTAAGAGGGTCAGAAAAATAAATTTTGCTTTTTTTGTATTCATTAAGCGTTTTTATTGTAAAGTGCTTTCCATGGTGCCTTACATTTACTTACATACACGTCACCAGTGTTGCTGCAGACCATCAGGGGCAATTTTGGTTTAGTATCCTGCTCAATAACACTAAACCACAGCATGTGGTCAGGAGGAGTTGAGAAACAAACACTGGGACACACAGCTGCTGACATATATACACTATTTACAGAGTTTGGTCACATCTTCTAATAAACAGTTTAGAACTATCTACCCCCAACCTGGCTAAAAAACAACCAGAGTAATTGGAGACCTCTGCATGAGTGTGCATGGCTAGATTCTTGTCATTCGAATTTGTTCTCCCTTTCCAAAGCTTCCAATTTAGTCAGTGTGTCGTTTAAATACTCTGAAAACAAGTGCTACAATACTGTGTACCTAGAACTTTCCTGCTGAGTAAGCATTTTGCCTTTAGGCAAGGTAGTTTAGGTGATTAATCAATGTTTAAGAAACAATAATGCAAGTGTGTGTGTGAATAAAAAAAGGAAATTTGCCTCCTACATATTTTTATGTATATGTACACTGGTGAGGCAGTGTAAAGTAGTGTAGATGACCAGTAGGAGAAATAAGAGGAGAGAGACTGTATGGTAGATGTGTGAAAATAGGGATGCAAATGTAAAACATGTCAACATCTGATAGCAGAGGAAAAAACAGAAACATTTCTCACTCTTTGCTTTAACAACCTTTCCAATCTGTTTGCATTTTAAAAGCAAAAAGGAGTGATTGCCAGGCCAGACAAGAGGGGATAACAACAGGGAGGAGCCACTCTGCTTCCTGGCACCAACAGCTCTGCAGAGTCACGACAAAACTCAGTCGAGGCACAGTGAAGACAGGGAGCTGTGCTCATGTGTATGTGTGCACACATTCTTATATTACAATAGAGCCAGACCCCCGGACAAGACAGCTGTCCCTTCCAGGTGTGCTGTTACATGAGATTTGTCAGGGTTAGGTCTGTCAGCGGGTTATGACTTTAGCTGAGTTGAATCCAACACAACACACCTCATCCTCACTGCCTAGAGCACAACAGAAAAGCAGATGAAACTCAAAATCGCCCACACCTCTAAAATAATGAACCAACTACAAAATGCATTTTGATGCCTCAGTGCACTCTAATAAAGCAGAGAAAAATAATGCATGTACAACATGTTATTCCCTTTGAAATATGTGAGGCCGCTTCTTTTCTACACACACTCATGCACACATAGAGTAAACAAACACTGATGGAATGCCTCCATCCTTGCCTGAATTTCCCATGTTGGCATGTCTACACCATGAAATCCTGAACTGTGTACCATCTGTCTGTTCATTACTCACCACACAACACAAAACACACACACACACACACATAGCATAACATCAGTAAGACACATATACATGCACCCCTAACATTTCAGCCATAGTGGAGCTGACACGAGCTCTTCATAACATCTACAAGCTTCATCTGTCCCATCATTCTTCTCCCAAGTGGCAAGGAATGTGAATTGGTACAGGCTTAACCAGAGCTGGAGGTAGCAGTGTGGCTTTGACAAGGGGGCAGACAGATGGACAGGGAGAGGAGTGGAAGCGACAGAGAGGTGGAAAGACAACAGCACAAACACAAAGACTAGTTTATTTATTTTCATACCCCAGACCTCATAGCAAGTGTGTGACCTTTACTCTACAATTCGTATCAATAATCAATTAAACAAATGTAAAGCAGCCACCAGGAGTAGACTCTGCATGCAATTATAGGGATCAACCAATTTCTATCCCAGCAGGAAACGGAGGAGCTCACCACAAGTCGCTTGGTAAATGTGGCACACACAATGCTCTTTCCAACATTTGCCCTTTTATCTGTTTACTGTCCCTGTGGTTGCCGTCACATCGCATCAATTCCTTTCACCTCTCTTTATTTTAACTAGCATCTCATTGTGAGTGTGTGTCTTTCTTTTTTTTTGTTTTAAAATGACAATGAAAAATAAATGATGAAAAGCACCTGTTGAAAAGTGAGTACTGAAACAAATGAGTTATTCACAAGAACATATAGTATGATTGCCAGCAGAGTAGAGAATAAAATTAAAGATGATAATTCAATAAAGATGATTTTCTCACCACTTATTTATTTATTTATTTTTCCACTTACTTATCCAAAATCTCAAGTCAGGGTAAACCAGTAAGAGTTGCTTACTCCATAATATGGAATCATATAAGAAACAAGCATCATCGATTTCAGTGCAAAGTAAGATGATGTAAAACAAAACTACACTAAACAAATACATTAAAATGCTACTTGAAGGAAAAAAATAGAAAATAGGAAATTAATGTAGCAGAATAAGAAAACAAGACCAAGATTCAAACAGAACTGAACAAAATGAAATCCAAGTGGAAGTTTTGACATATCCATCAGAAGAGAAAAGAGGGTGAACACAAAAAGATAAAAACATGCCGTAATGTGGAAAGAACACAGTCTAGTTATAAGCTGAGTAGTCCTTGTGGCAGCCAACAGAGAATCCTAACACATGCTGAGAGCCAGGCCAGACAGACCTCTCCTGGGAGAACACCGCTTCCCCTGGATCTATAGATTGATTCATCTCACAGCTCTGTTTACTTTTCTCTATGTTCATGTCGGTCTTTCTCTCTTTCCTCCTCCACTATCCCTCCTTGACTTTGCTAGTGTCACCCTCCTGATAGCGTGGATGTGGGGGTCCAACCTTCTTGTCTCCCATTTGTCCCGTTTCTACTTCGATCTGTCAGGATCCTTAAACAGCTTCTGTTTCAGCCAAATTGCCAACCTGCATGCAGAATCCCACGAGTAAAGTCAAACTAAAAGCAAATCATCACCATGGATCAAGGACAAGAGAGGAGGCAAACTCTGACCTTGGCTGAACTGAACCTGTACTAATCCCTCTGAATCACCTCAAGTAATAGGAGACCATGTTAATGAGTATGTAAGCACTGTACAGTTGTCCACAAAGAAAAAAAATGGTAGACTTACGGCTTCATTTGTAAATTTGCAACTAAAGTTGCAAACCCTGAAAGTGATATTCTAGTTAGTTTCTTTATCGTAGCCCTTAATAAATATCCAGTCATAAATCGTTTTGTAATCTGTAATGAATGTAGCTCTTAGCAATAAAGTGAGTACACTCAGTTTGATTCTGCATTTCGAAACCACAGAAGCATGAAATAATGTAGAAAGAGAACTAAGTTTATAGATTTTCCAAATGAGACGTCCATTTCAACACCATAGTACTGCGCTGTGGTGGTCCTTAACTTCCTGTCATCTGTCTTTTCACCAAGGTCTGATTATACGTCAGTAGCACCCACCACTGCAATCCAGTCATTTCCCTCAGTTTCAGTACTGCAAACACAACCAGTAAGGCAAAAAAGCCTTGACATTTCAGGCACAATAAGACAGAGCAAAGAGCAATACAGTAATACAGTCAAAAAAATACTTTCATGTTAGTTTTGCATATTTTACAATTGCATTCGAAGCTGTAAAACTTTTGTTTCACATAAGCAGCTGTCTCAAGGTTGTGAATGTGTCTTTGAAGACGATGAAACTAAAATATACATGAGGTGGTGCATGAGAAAAGTTTAGTACAAATTACCTATTTAATGTTTAATTGACTTTTGGCTGGACTCTGAATCACTCTTTGTTCCCTTTGGATAATTTCATTACTGTCATTGTCATTACTGCAGATTTATCATGGTAGAGCTTGGTACATGAACTCAGCTTATCCACATGATAAGACTGTGCACTTTTCTAATGCACCCAATGCTCCACTACTAAACAGTAGCAGAACATGAGAGCCAAAAAACCCTGCTTATGTCTGGACATGAAAATCTCCCACTTGATTCATGAGTACAAACACTGAGCAGAAAATGTCTGGCTCTTGATTAAAAACGTAAAAGCACAGCAGAAGATACGTCAACTGTGTGTTTAAAGAAGATCTTATGGAAACTTACGGAACCCTAGGGTCAGTTATTTGATTACCAGTTCTTCCTGGTCACACCTCAAAGCATCTTTGGATAAGACACCGTACACAACACAGTCAGAGAGTGAGGAAATCATGAATGAGAAGTAAGAGATTCTGACAAGTAGGTCGTTACACATAGTAAAACCTTCAATATAGCAGCTGTTTTCCCCATGGGATCAACAAAGTATCAAAAAAATGAAATGATAATAATATTGCATGTCAAGTTTAAATAATGTGTATTGACCTACTGTCATTGCCAGAATATCTTACTCCCCATTTATGATTTCCTCACTCTCACTCCACCGTAGCTGCACTGGAAAGGGCTTGGCAGACACTAAAATATCCACATCAGTTCATACAATGGTACAGTGTTTATATTATGTATATGTTAAACTAAATACAGACCCAAATAGAGAAATGTAACATAAACTGTATTACTATAGACACACAACAGGCTATTCCTTAAACCTCCAGGGATTCTTCCCCCACACCATGTGTCATCACAGCAGCCCACACTCCAGACCTGAGCAACTGTAGTAACAAACCTTACAAGTTTCACTTAGTGAATCATCCTCTTTCATTATCACAACACCCACATGCACACTCATACCACAACATGGTTCTATAATAACCACTGAGAGCTCACTTGTCCCCTAAAACTCACCTTTGTGAATTCTTTAATGATTAAAAAATGTCTTTTGATGAAGATCTCTTACTGGAAATTATAAATATGTGTTACTATATTATATTTTCACAGAGTGACAGAGCATGATACAGAGTCTGCAGCTGTCGCCATGTAATTAGGTAATGTGTGAATCTAAATATAACCAAAACAACAAAATAGATTAAAACATAAAAACCTTTGGTTTGTAATATGGTCATGTTCAACACTACAGAAGTGGACTCCAATCAAGTGGAAAATAGTTCATATTTCCATAATATGAATTATTATATGAAAGAGTATCACAGCGAAGATTCTGAATGACAAATTCCAATGAATTGTTAATAAAAAATGACAATTTTATCCATTTAAAATTAAATCTAAAACTTATAGATTAGATGGATTTATTTTAATGCATTAATAAACAAAGAGAATAAATGAGTATGAGCAGCAGGAAAGATTATATGATTACAGCAGATGAAGAGACAGAGTTGAACAGATGGCTGATGGAAAGTAACATTCCCAGTTTCCAGACGATGACTTTAGTGCCACTGCTAAGCAATAATGTTTTTAAAAATGTAGTAATGTTTCTCTTTGGGCAGCGACAGTAACTGATAACAGCAGCAGATGAGATTTAACTCGCACACAAAAACAGGTTTACAATGAATACTTAGAGATCTTTAAATTCTATAACTGTACTGCAACTATAATCAAAACTAACTACTACTTGTTGCTAGTTATGGATTAGAACAGCACAAGGGCTCAACAATATATATGATATAGTTTAGTCACACAGAATGTGCATGTCTAATGTGTGTACTCCGTTGTAGGTCTTGATGGACTTTTATTAGTCTACTTTGTTGCGTTGTTGTGCTTACATGAATATTTGTATCTATTATTGCACTTCTTAATATAAAACACATTTATCTGGATACGAATGGAGTGATATGCATGTGCATTCACAACAGCTTCGGCTCTTTTCCTTTTGAATTGAGTCTACATTAGGGCAGAACAATATTATCTGCAGCATAATACAAGGTCGACAGTGATTCGTGTATTTTGGACACGTGAGGATACATAACTTTACACAAAAGGAAAGTAGAGGGGTGTTGAGATGTTGTGTGGTGAGTCACTGCTGTCATTTTATTATAGTAAAAATAAGTAATAATAGACACATCACAGAGATCTAATACTTGAAGGCTCTCATGTATCTCACACATTTTGTCCTAAGAAAGTTAATAATTAATTATCTAGGATTACTTTACAGTGGAGACAGGTATAACAATAAAATGATATTCAAGATAAAATAAAATTACAACATTGTATAAACAGTGATAATGCTGTTAACTGACATTATAATATTTCACAATTACAAGAACACAATATGAAACTCACCCTTGAGTCTGTGGAGATCGTGAACAAAGAACTACTGACTCACACAACAACAGTAGTACAGTCAGACAGACAGAATTAAAGTGTGTGTCTGTATGTGTCCCAAAGGATCCAAAATGTCAGCTAGTGCGTCAACAGCACATGTGCATACCGCTCAAAATGGGAACCCTTGCCTCACAGTTTCAGGGACTACAAAGAGGGTGCAGCAAACTAATGTCAGACCAATGAGTTGACATATTTGTGAATGAAGAGAGAGTTTCTTCCTCCCAATTCTAGTTAATAGTTTTAGTAATACGCTTCAACATCTTTGTTATTTGTTCATGAGATAGAGAATGAAGAGAAATACTGATAGATGGAGAACAGAGTGACCAATAAAATGCAAAAATGTGGCAAGCATACAAATAAGAATGAAGTGACCAAAAAATAAAATAAACCGTGACATGGAAAGTCTTATTATGACCTGTGGTTATTGTCATGACTTAGAAATAGCAGCCACCTGTTAGAGGGGGATACTCCAGTACAACACACAGTGGCTGACAGATCTGTGATGCTACATAGAACAGAGGAGCAAATTTTCCTCATTACAATAAGGATAAAAATAACTCTAATCAACAAACATGCATGTTTGTATAATATGCATTAAGACACTGTGCACCAGAGCAATATATTAATGGCTTAAAATCCGACTGTAAAACATGAAGTAATATAAACAACACATGAAAAAAAAGAAAAGAAAACTGCATCAGATATTCTGATGGCAAATTTTGGTAGAAAGAAACACTTCAGTTTGCTACAATAAGGTTTAATGATTTATTTTCCTATTAAAGGTTTAATTCATCTCACTTTAATAAAAACCATCCATGAAATATATGCAATTACATCTGAAAGATATCCTGATCAGCCACAACATTAAGACCACTTGGTGGTTTGAATGTTGTGCAGGAGTCAGCATGGTCACTCTGACCAGTCTGTGGCTGCACAGCCCCATATGCAGTAAATTGCAATGTAAACAGCTGTTAAACATAATCAGCATTAAACTAGCATTAAACATTTAATGTTGTGGTCAATCGGCGTATACAACATGCATAATGCAAAACTTAAATAAGTCACTAATGGAAAGTACACACGTTCTTTTTCTATTTGTCTCAATTGCTGGTCAGGGGGAGACAGCAGGCAGCAATTCACAGGAGGTTCTGCATAATTTGGCTCAACACGATGGTAAAAAAAGAGGTAGAGGTGTATCCCCAACATGCGTTCAGAACTCCTTTTCACGAATGATGCTCTGAGAGCAAAGATAGTGGCTAAGATTCAGCAGCAGCTGAGGTAGCTGGTGGCAGAAGAAGCAAATGAGAAATCCCTACATTACACCAAGCTGAACCAGGAGCCAAGCATGACATTAAGAGGGCTGAAACAAATGGAGGAATATAGGAGGAATGCTACAGAGGATCAAGCAGATGATGCAAAATCACTGAGCTTTGACTTTTCCAAAAACCCCTCTGCGACTAACAGCACCTTCATTAGGAAAAAACTACCAGCACATGCAAGAGGAAATACTTTTTTTAGATATCTCCACTGATGGTGACAGTGATGATGAAGACAAGTTAGTCAAGATGACACCAGCTCACGACCAGCTGAGTGTGAACACGAAGGAAACCAAAAGACTTCATCAGATGTTGCCACTGCTGGCAATGATGAAAGCTCAAGGAATCCCCTCCATAGCTTCAACACAGAGAAACTTAGATGTAAGAAAATCTGTGTGCATGGGACAGTAATGGAGGAACAGGGGAAAGAATGGCTGGATGTACAGGAAATGAAAGGTAACCATAACAAAGTACAGCCAGCTGAAGAACAGAAAAGTGAAAAGCAGAAAGGGGCAGCACATCCTGCATCAGAGAAACAAAAGAAGCTAAACAGAAAAGGAGGGGGAACAGTGAGGAAAATCAAGACCTATCTCAGTGGATTTTTTAATCCTCGTACAGCTTGTATGTGGAGGAGATTAGAAGATGAAACTGACCATTGATCTTCTGAAGAAGAATAAAATATTGTGAGTAACAAGTTCAATCTCCATCTTTGACAAATTATCAAAATGTCCGTATTTCTCTCCCTCCACAGCTGGTGCTGCAGTGTGCATCAGTCATTTACTGGTCACTGTTAAGAAGCAAAAGTGGAGATTATTAGTAACCTTCTAGAGTACAAATAAAATTTTTCCTTACGCACGATCCTCATCCTATTCACACCTAGAACACTTAGTACAGCCCAAAAAGAAACTTGTGCGATGTAGTTCACAAGGAAGAACAGTTACTTTGCCAAACATTTATGACAGAGATGCAAATAAAATGTTTCCAGACGCCTACATTAACTTTAATCCATCACGGGAAAAAAAAATGCAACACAGATCCAAGGGAAAGCAACCAAGCTTCAGCAAACAGGAAATGTCAGTGTTCAGGCTCCTAGTTTTCTATTCAAAGTTACAAAATCATAAATCAGTCAAAGTCAGTTTATTCAATCTAAAGCACAAATATATGTAAGTCAGATTTCTTTAATGTTTAAATATCACTAGATTCAACCATCACATTCATTCACATTTATATCTAATGAAAATAACCTGATGCAAGAAATTAAACATTTAAAAAACATCTTCAGATTAAAGATTTTCTAGTGGACACACTGAGAACAAAAAAAAAATCAGCAACAGACAAACTGATCATAATGTTCTTTGTAAAAAGGAAGAAAACTCGGCAGTGAAGTTGTCTGAGCCTGGCTTCTGTAATATTCAGGATACAGTCCAAGATACAGGATTAGGCCTAGCACCACACTGAGACTGGACTGGTGTGAACAAATACACTCACTCATTTTAATAATCACACGCTAATCCTTCTGTGTAACTACACAAGTACAAAATGCCTATATACACAACACTCATTTACATTTAAAAATAAACTCCCAACAGTCTTTGGTTTTGCATCTAGTTCTCACCACATTCTTTTCTGCAATGCAGATCAAAGATTACAAAATATATTTAAATGCACATAAGAGATAAGATACAGCCTGCCTCTGTTTCCTTCCTATCTACTAACGCGACCACTAAGACTAAGCATTATGATCTTGTCAGCACAAAGCCTCTCCAATCATGTCCAGCCAGTTTTTCTCTCTTCTTTCCAGAAATCCACATCAGCTTTGCACCAGCAGGTGGCACTATGTCCCTTCTAGGCAAAGTGCAATGCCAGTAAAGTTCACATAGATACAAACTGATTTCATTTCGTCACTTTTTCTACCACCATCATCTGGTCTCCAACCTGCATGCAGAGACTACAGAGTTTACAAGAACGCAAAGTGCAGAATTACAGTGTGAGAGTGATGTTTCTGTCTCTGCAGATGATCACACTTCACGCTAATGTGATGATCATGTGTCAAAATGCTGTTGCTATCACACAGAGGCCTGATTAAAACCAGGAAAATACAGTTTCAAAAATACACACACTGACTCATGAACTGGTTAATTTAAGATTTGGAGGACTGAATGGCATTGGCAAAACCTAAATTAGGACTATAAGTGGTAATCTGATCTAATGTGAGTCACTGAATTTAGAAGAACTGTACAATAAATAATGCTCCACTTCTTGCTCTCTTTGAATGGGTTTTCCCAGTTTGTCTATATAAACGTACAAGGAGAATAAACTGAGTCTGCTTAGGCCATGTCCCATGTCATTGTCTAAGTAAAGATAGAAAATTGGAGCACAATTTTACTACATTAACACAGCCTGCGAAACACATTACTCCTGCCTCATTTAAACAACAGTCCATGTGTAAGAGCTAGTGCAGATATACTGTTATTCAAAACTCATGAATTACTAACACTACGTGACTAAAACAACATCACTGAACAGAAGCAGCAAAACTGTGCAGCTCAGCAGGCTTCCACTGTCTGTCACTACTGTCATTATCACAACATTAGACATGCAGAATGCCTACATCTAGCTCTGCTGGTGAGGTGCATCCTTCCACACCGATGTTTCAGGACAGCAGCAGGCAACCAACAGCTGTTTTGAGTTGAGTCAGTCTGACTGTTTCAGGCTAACTTGAATTTGCCACGTTGTCTTAGCTGCTGTTAACCTGTATGCTTCTTGTCAAGTTAAATATTACACTGTATTTTCGTAGTGATATTGTTGTCCTCTGTTGTAGATTTTTTTTTTTCTGTGATTTTATCTGAAGTAAAAAGAAAATAGAAGTATTTTATATTGCCTGTTTTTCTTTTGTTGCAACATGTTTGTGATAATGCATTAAATGTTGGATACAACTCTCTTAATTCACTTTCTTTAAAGTATAATCTATAAAAGCAGTGCACCCAGTCTCCCAGCTACAGCTTAATGTAGAGTTAGAACATTTACAATTGCCTTAAGCAAAATGAACCCCACTGTTGAACCAGATGGGCTTAAACAAAACCCTGTTAATTAATGTAGTGGTGAATTTATGGATACTTCACAGTCTCACAAAGGCATTGAACCAAACACCCAGAAACATACACAACTTACACAAGCACAAATGAGCAATGCTATCCAGCAACCAAACGTATTGTATTAGACACACAAACGTAACAATAACCACCCAATTCTTTGATGTAAGCTGCCACAGATTGTTCCTATTCGGAGAGAATAAAATAGAAAAAAGATCAAAGAAATGCTTAATTCAATAAAACATTAGATACTAAATTAGAGTTTGTCTCACATCCAGAAGTAAATGTGTGTAGTGAGAAAAAATACAAAAAACATTTCTGTTTTTACTGTGAAAATTGGCAAATTCTATTCTTAAATCATTCCTATTGTTGTTCGGGTCAATTTCATTTATAACTACCAAAACTAGTAAACATGCGAAATGTGTGTTAAAACAAATGCCTTCCTTTGCAACTGTTCCCCAAACTTACACTCTATCCCAGGACCAACCACTCCCCATCAGTCTCACTTTCTATCTCTGGATCAATACGGTGGCTTTTTAGATGATTATAGTGCTTCTCAGGAAACCACATTAAGATGCTCCCTTGAATTCAAAATGCTCAAATCTACTTAACGTTTGTCAAAATGCGAGATTCTGACTATGTCTCCTTAAAAGATAAAAGCATTTTGTTTCAGTGTGGACCTGTATCGTGAGCAGTCACACATGTAAAAACATTCCACAGGTTCTATGTTTGTAAGACCTCGTTAAATATGTAGTGAAAGTAGTTTTTATCCTAACACTATTTTTCTAAATAGCATCATCAAGAAACTCATTAAAATAGCAAGGTGATAAAAATATACCAGTAGTTATGACAACATAAATCTGGGAAACAGAACAAAAGGTAACATTAGGCACCAAGCCTCTTTTTATCTACCACCTGATGTAATGAATCACAGTCTCATCTCCAGGGAAGACAAAAGTCATTTCTAAAGGACTATGAAAACAGAGTTTGTGGTTTGTGCTGCATATGTCTACCAAATAAGCTATGCGAAACTCAAATGAGGTACCAGAATGACAATAAACAAGTCAGCTCATTTCAAATCCTCGAGTGGCCACATACACATTTAACAACATGAATATTTAAAAGAAGGTATACGGACACTTCATCACACTTAGAAGATGAGAGGCACACATGTGCTCCTAATATACAGTACATCCAACTCCCTGCCAAGCTCCTATATTGATCTTAATGGGCTGCAGGAACACTTATGACTCACTGGCTATTGGGACAGATTGATCTATGCTACAGGGAACCTCATTTGCAAATATTCAATATCTACTCACCACTGAGGAAGTGGGTCTGCATTGAGTTGCAAATGACCTATGTTTGATTAGAATGAGAAGCAAAAAACATCCCACAGCCTTTGGTCAGCATGTGTCGTTTTTGTCCATAAAGAATAACCACAGCCCACCATTATAAAAGCTGTCATATCTCAGTTGCTATGTTGTTCATTTTTCTCAGAGCATCTGGGATGAAGGTTAGAGAAGAATACAATAAGCAGCATGCGCAGACGCTTTGTTTGTGCTCTTAGACGAGCAAACTGCACTGTCACTCACCTTATCCTTTCATTCAACAAAAACAGAAACATAGCTGTTTGCTGATGTTCATCAAACATCACACAGCAGCCTAATGATGGATGCCATATGTAATGTGACCACCCTCCCCACACATACACATGCAACCCCCTCACACACACCGTTTGGCCTGAGTTGACGCAGCGATGATAACTCTATGTGGGAGGACAGCATTAAGAGATAGAAAGCTAATTCCCTTGTTCCAACTATTGATTCAAAAGCTGACCCTGTATACCTGCTCTCTCTGCTCTGCTCATTATCCATCTGACATTCATCTGTTCCACCACCTTTTTCAATTAATAACTGCGTGTTGCCGTGTTAAGAGAGAGGTGGAGGAGGACATTGAGAGAGTGAAACCAAAGCCACGTCCGTCAATCATTTTGTCTCTCTCTGTGCAAAGCTGCCATTCAGCTCGGTAACCTAGCATTTCTGAGTCATTCAGCAGGCTACACTGACATGCTTAATCCATTTTACAAAATCAAATGGGGCTCAGACTAGTGTATGGGAGAGCGTATTTGTGTATACCTTAGTTGTACATGTACGGTGTGTGTGGTGTGTGTGTGTGTGTGTGTGTGTGTGTGTGTGTGTGTGTGTGAGAGAGAGAGTCTGTTTAATAGGGGTTGTTGAGACTGGAGGAAACAATGCTGGAGGGCAAAACAATGTCACAGTGCAGAGTTCCCATCTTGCAGTACACAAACTGTTCTTTTGACAGGCCGGGATATATTTTAGATTTGTCCTCCGAAAGCTCTTGTAAGGGAATAGTGTCGTTATCAGAGAGGCTAATACTGGGATCATAATAGGGGAGATGTGATCAGAAGACAATGAAGGTAAGGTTACCCCTCAAGGACACACTAAGGAGTGATGGGAGGAAGGAAAAAGAGACCTTTTTTTTTTGGCTCACCAAGGGCAAGAGCTGACAGGAACAAAAGGTTTGTGACCTAAGAAACTACATAATTATATGTTCACGTCACAGGAAAATGTGTTATTGACTCAACTCAAACAAAATCCTCAAATGTATGAAATTAGGTTTCAAAATCTTGATAAAATAAGCAGTGTTTTCTGCTCTGAAATGCTGGGGGCATAGTGAAGATGCTGAAAGCGGCAGAGCGGGCTCTTGTTGTCTTAACGTGGTTTTGTCCACATTCATAAAACAAACCAAAGCCCTCTAAAGCCCTCTTCTAAAGTTGTTATTTAAATATTATAGCTGTAATCTCTCTAGTCTAAACATGTCCACAGCGTCCAGTCCTCTTGTCTTGCTGATATTTCAGGCATGTCTGAGCTCTCTCACTTGGACTCGCCTTTTCTGCAGAGCCGTGACGTTTAGCTTTGGGCTTATGGGAAACGGTGTTCCCTAAAGGCCACTATAAAACGAGATTAGATAGTTTTTCAGAAACCTAACACACTTGTTTTAACATAGCAAGTCAGGTACACCACACACTGTTGAAATAACATTTCCAAAGCTGGAATTGTAGTTATTAGAGCTGCAGAACTAGGATTAGATTTTTACTGTTAAACAGTACTAGTAGTACAACTTCACTATTCATTGTTAGATAGTTTACAGACCTATTTTAACTACACAGTCATTTTACTTTACTCAGGCTGTAATCACAAAGGGAAAGCTACAACCCATCAACATCTCTAAATGATGTAAAATGTACTTCCATCAATGTGAATATTTTCCCTAGTTCTTGTTGCCCAGACAGCTTCGAGGTCAGCATCAATCATGTGCCTGTCCATGTCTGTTACGAGTGATGGTCCCCCCTCGGCTGTAATGAATCCTAATTTAAGCTGCCATCAGGACACTTCCAGATCGAGGCCACAGGCTGTTTCCAAGTGGCCACAACGTTGTTCTCACAGCATAAACGTGACAGCAGACAAAAATATGACACTTTTTTCCTACAGGACAATAAAACGTGGCTCACTTCACCATCACTGCATCATCAAAAGAGGACAACTAAAATCATCCCAAAGCTACAGGACTGGATCACAACATGTACTGTGATCTGTAAGCTATTTAAGGGTCTGATATCACTTCTTTTACATTTTAATGTCTGTCTGGTCTTGCTAACCTCAAAAGGTCAATTTACTCTATCTTATAAAGACATGACTTACTTCTTCATATAACTCAAAACCTTGACACAACTATAACAAAAATCATACTTGTGCAATGACTAAATGTCTGACTGATTATTTGACTAATTATTACTCAGTTTGCATTTTTATACATATTATTAATATGTTTGCAGTTTAGAACAGTATTTAAAAATTGAAAAACTATACTAACTTGGTGGTTCGAAAGGATGAAGCAAACGTTCAGGCCCTGTTCATCCGAAAACAGGTGCTTTACCTCCAAGAATAGCCATCACCTTGTCCTTGAGACAATCACAGAAACGGAAATACTAATCACACATCTTTAACATCGGATATATTTAGCATTAGATAGTGAGTGTACAGTGACACAAAAACCTACTTTACTTCTTAAATGTTAAATGTTTTAAAGTACTCCATATGACCTGAGCAGAAAACAGGAAGAAAGAAGGAGAGTGTAGCCTGCAGAGATTTTCTTCTTTTAACAGCCTGTTTTGTCTTTCACTACAAAAACTGTATAAACATGTGATCTGGTTCACTTCTACTGTTAAATATGGGTACAAAAAATATCCTTTAGGTGATAAAGAAAGGAGGCCAGAGCTAGGTTACAGTTTCAGGTTGATCCAACCAAGGTCCACTTAAGTAGGTCACTAGCCTGGTTTGAGATGCCGTGCTACCTCACACACACACAGGTTGCCTTGTTACAGCCACATTCAATACCATGGACAGCGACACCTGGACTGACAAAACACAGGAAAGTAGGCCAATGGAGACGAGTGCGGCTTTACTCACGAGTAAATATCTCTGTTGGACCATATCATGAAACTCATTACAGCACTTGTTGGGCCTCTTTCAATGGGCAGTGCTAACCGGGCCATCCGTGAGTGAAACATGGCTTGTCAGTGTTTGATGATAAAATTCACAAAAGGTAAAAAAGGCAACATAATCAGGCAGTGTTTAGCAGTAAAGGCTAGAATAACCAATGAATTAATCTACGGGGAATAACTAACTGCCACTACAGTGACCCTAAAAAATAGATATTAAGTCGTACAGACTCAAAATTATCTAAAGTCTCAAGTGAAAAATGCAGTATACAAAAACACAATTTGGCCTCTCGCTTTGTTTTTCTGTAGCTCAAACACCTAAAGAAATTAAGATATACAGTGTTAATGTGTAGCTCCCCTGCTTTGCAAGGACAGAAAGTGAAATTTCCTTACTTTTTCCTTCAACAAGTCAATAACAAAATGACTTCCACAACTTAGTGTTAATCCTTTCTATCATTTTCAAACAAAACTGTGAACTGCCTTGTGGTGTTATGTTCCATATATTCTCATTTCATTTATAAAACTGTGGCTTGGAGCTTTCTGCCCTCATTTTAATAATGACAAGTTATATATAATCATATTATGCTGGGTATGTGAATGATTGTCAAAGTGTGTGACTTTGAGTTGTAATAATTATAATAAATAATGTAATGTAGTTGGGTTAGGAAAGTGTTTAGGAAACTCATACTGTGAATGCATTATCGTAATACGTACATATGCAAATAAATGGCTTCAGCATGCACGCATGAACATGGACTTGCAAAATGCACCAACAACATGCATTTTTAGCAACAATATCTGCCACTTTTATGACACTGTGTTTATTTCACTGCCTTATTTGTCATACAGTACTTTCCCCTTAGTTTTTAATAAAGCATGTCTCATCTGTTTTCATCACCTCTCCTTTCACCTCTTGTCCTCACATCACACATCACTGCTGATCTCATCCCTTCATCAATCATCATCCTGTGCCCCTTTTTCCTCATTTCCCTTTCCTCTAATCTCATTAGATCATAGATGTTAATGAAAAGATTGTACATGTATACACTCAACCTAACAACAAATGATTATCATCCTTACCTGAAAAGAATTGAGCGAGTGATTGTCACAGTAAGTAGCGTTCGCCTTTGGTGTTTTGCCGAACAAATGAACAACAGAAGCTTGGATAAGCAAGACAACAGGAAGAGGTAACTATAGCTCACGACGAATACTAAAACTTTATTTGGCAAAGTGAGATCACTGTGTATTATGTAACTGACCCGCTAAGTGCTGTGATGAATTGGCAAAATGAATTTGAGTGAAGTCATTAAAACTTGCTTTCTTTTACCTCTTGTGCAGAGTGCTCTGCACGTCTTCTAGAGATTTAATGGATAATAGAAATTTGGCCCCAACATCAGTGGGGAGAAGTGATATGCTAAATCACTTTTAGACAGTGACCTGGATGATGCTCAGAAGCAGGTTTGGAGTAATTAAAGTGTGAGGTGAAAAGCTTTACAATAACTGCTGCAGCTGAAACAGAATGCCCTTATTGGCTCTCACACGTACTGTAATAATACTTCATCAGTAACATTACTGTTAATATCAGGACAGCATGTGTGAAATGGCATGACCTACCATAGGAATAGTGAATAGGACTACTGTTAGGATCCAAGACACGGGTCTAAGCATGACCTTAAAGATTTTGTACACGATTATTACTGTCATCAGACGGTGATTTGACTAAGAATTGAAAATCCATATGTTCTCTTACACCTTATCTCATTATTCACAGTGCAGCCTACTCTAGCTGACATATGTCTTTGATAGATTTTCTCCTGGGTATACTGACTTAGCATGATGAATGATGTGGGAATATCCCACTGTCCATTTGCCAACTAGGCCACTTCTCATGAAAAGCAAAGACAATGTGAATGCTTGAGCACATAAGGGGCTGTTGTCTACAGGCAAGGTGACAAGGTACAAGTCTACATACAATTCATGTGGCCTCTGTTATATTAGGGGAAAAAATAACTTTACTCAGGCAGACAATAGCATGGGGTAACTGTGACGACAGCACAATATCAAACCAAGCAGACTGTGATGTAAACACGTTGCTAGTGATCATCACAGAGGCCTACTTTGGTTGCATGGTTATATTCATCTGGCGGCACAGGCATGTACGTGTAGAGAGGGGTTCAAGCTACAGGACACTAGAAAAGAAAGCAGTGAAGTGGTAAATTGATCATCACATGATACGTACACTGAGCACGGCGAGAAACCACTATCATAAAAACTTGCCTTCTTTATTTAATTTCAGTTGCAATGTAGCACATCTTTGTGGGTTTGAATTTTGCAGTAGCCTTTTTTTTAGTATTAACAGACAAAATTACAGATGCGTTTGTAACTACACGCGTCTTTACTCACAGAATCACTCGCGTTTTTACGCAGCTGCTCCTCCTCTCCTATCTCGACGGCTGAGTCCACCACTAATTTCTCGAAGCACGCCGAGCCGAGAGAAGAGCTCTTCTGCTGATACATGATCAGCTGGGATACGGGGAGTTTGGGGCTTCCGTGCGCCGTCAGCTCAGGCTTGCTCCCCGTGGTTCCAGAAGCTGCGCCAAGGGGCTTTAACATGGGCTGCCCGTCCGTGCTGGTGCCGGGGACCGCATCGCTTCCAAGACACTGTTTGTCTCCTTCAAAAGACACCGGGGTAGAGGAGCACAGATTCGGCTGCGAAGACGAAAACACACGGTCCAGCTGTTTCTTTTTCTTCTTAAACATCCATAGCCCCGATTCCTTTTTGCTGCCGTCCGCGCCACCTGCAGCGCGACGCTCCGACCCGAGTTTAGGACTGAGCCAAGGTTTGGTTTTCTCCTGAAAATTTTTCCACATTCTCCGCTGATAGGACAGAGACTCTTGTCCTTTGGAGGCGCTCTCATCCTTGGGGGATTTTTGCTCCATGGTGCCTGTGCAGCAGCCAGCCAGCCTGAGTGCACTCTGTGTAGTGGGAGGATGTCACAGTTGGGCTGCTGCAGCTCGGGGGCACTTCCACTGATGATCAGTTTTGAGCGCCAAGAAGGAAACGCACAGCTTGACGATGAAGAGGGTGTTAAGTCTCCCAACGAACCTTCTGAAATGCCTTTTCAGGCTGTACTAAAAATGTTATGTCACACAGAGCTTGCCTGTTGAAGATTTATCTCACCTCAGTATTGAAGCTAAAACATGCAATGACTTCTGCAAGATTACGTAAAATTGTTGGTATGTGCTTGGTTGCTCTCGGGCTTTACGTCCTTGTCTGTCCACTGTACTTAACCAAGGATTAAGCAAACTTCCCCATTAATTGTAATATTCAAATGAAGGACGAATGGTGAACCGCGCCTCCCTCTGGCCAACCAAGTCACTTGACTGGATAATGTGTATGCTGGTGATTGCATAACACAACCCTCAAGTGTCTTGTGGAGATGTATATAGAAGGAATGTGGATTACTTTTCTCCACTGTCCACTATCACTTTATACTTTGAAATGTTTGATGTGTTGATTTGCTAAATTCACCTTTTTTTAAAGCACTGACCTTGGTAAATGTAGCAGTGTGACTGATTCTCTTTTTTTTTATCATGTGACTGTTTCTGCATTTAAGCCATGTCTGGAAATGTTCTGCTCATGTAATAGGTCAGACTTCAATGAATGTTATTACCCACATGCAGCAGCTAACAGGCAGTGCTCAATAGCATCTTTTCCACTTTCTGTGCTGTTCTGATGTGTATAATAAATCATAACGTCTTTCCCTCTGGCCCTTGTTTCAGTGCTGGCCCGTTCTGTCCTGGTTAACACCGTGCCCACATCCGCATAGATACAACCACAGAGACATAATACCTCTCAATAGAAAACATGTAAACAAACATGAGCTTACTTTGATGAGTAATTACAAAAATGAAGAAATTATATAATTTGATGAAGACGATGATTGTATGCACAATTATTTGTGTGAAACAATGACGATGAAGGTGTGAAGCGGCTCTTCTGTAATGCCTTCTGTTGTGAGTTTTCGTTCTGGATCCTATAATAATACCAAACACTGGTTTCTAGAATACTGCTTCATATCACTTCTGTACTGTTTTAGCATATGAAAATGTCATGTGTAGAGAGGGATATCAAGGATATCATCTGTAAATTGAACACTTAATGAGTATCAAATATCGAGTTTAGTTCTAGCTTGAGATAACTTTGATATCATTCATCCTATAAAATAAAACATGCTAATTACTACCAGCATGGCACTGGCAGCATCGCTGCACTGAACCCCTCTCTCAGTAAAGAAGATGGAAATGCGTGCCAACAGTTTCTTTCAGCTGCCATAGGCTTGTCTGTTGGGCTAGCATAGATAACAGATGAGTCTGCAGTAAGCAGGCCTTCTCTTTTAATGACCCTTCTTCTGTTAATAAGAGAATAATCCACAATGTGTGGCTCTGCACACCCACACTTACAGACACACAGACACTCAGAAACTGTAACTGCATGTGATACAGTGCTACTACTAGAACAACTTGGCTCACATTGTATAATAATAGGTCTTGGTTAAATGAAACATCTTTTTTCTACAGTAGTTTTATATAACGTGTGCAGTGGAACAGGAGAATAATGAGAAACTGGTCTGATGCCTTTAAAGACTTGGTCAGCGTTCCCTTACTGTCTGTCGGCACTTAAATAATTACATATTCTGTTTTATAGTGTCGGTCTGCTTAAACCACAAGAATTCGACCTGGCTGGCAAAGTTCCTCAATATTGGCCAAAAGAAGCTACACTGAGGTAATTTAAAGCTTTACTGATGTATTCAAACTGCTATGACAAGTCCTAAATTAGCTTTTTTTACTTTGAAATGATTCCAGTGAGTCTGACATTATAAAACAAATGGCTTTTACCTTCACCCTATATTACCCTGTTGCCCCTATTGCTTTTTCTTTACTTTACTTGGCAGACACTTTTATCCGAAGCGACTTGCAAGGAGAAGACACCAGCAATTACCATTCAGTTTCTGTAAATTCTTAGTTACTACAAACTGAGAGCTCTGATAAGACTCAACTTGTCAAGGTAAAGAACATGCTAGGAACTGTTAAGTGCTAGACAATTTTTAGTGAGCGTGTATGTGTGTTTGTTAGACTCATTTGAAATACTTTTTAAACAAGTGTTGTTTAAAAGACAATTTAAAAGGGGTTTCATTGTGCTTCAAAGACAATAACATTAGACACTAAATAATTCACTTGAATAATATATCACTTGAAACCATTTATGAGTAGAGTGAATTAGTACATGTGGGTGTTATGCAATGTGTTGCCTTAAGAGTTATGTGGACTGATCAATTACTTCATATTTGTTAAACTTTAAGTAAAGGTAATGTCACCAGATATTCTGGTTTACTGCGTTAAGATGCTTTATTTTTACAATGTATCATTCTTGCATTACTGTGCTGACAACTTTGCACTGGCAGGCGGGCACACCCCACACAAGGAGACCACAGTTACCAAGTGACGTGACAACACAAACACATGAACTAATGAGCAGACCAAAGAAAACCATAGACCTGTGAGTATTCAGAACAGAAAAAAGAAATGACTGTTTACTATGTTGTTAATTAAACAAAAACATATTATGTTGCTTTATGTAGATGTCTTTTTGCTCATATTGAGCTGTACAACTTTATTATTTGGTTAAATTTGGATAAATTTGGATAATGCATTTAACAGAGCAGGAAGGTTGTACTAAATAATGCAGGTGTCACCAATATCATATATATTTTTTTTCTTTTGGGTTTTTAGAAAAGAAGAATGTCAAATGAGTCAAAGTTGCATCCCTATTCCAACAGGTAACTTTTCTTACTTGATTATGTTTTTATATTTTGAAATGATTCTAACTATCAAAACTACTGCAGTGTGTATTACAGTTCATATTTTCCACCTTCCTTAACTGCTGTGTGTGACTAATGCAATTGTAAAATCAATCGGTATCCAAGAGGCACACAAGTTCTACTTTCTTCCACTGCTGGGAAGGAAATAAGGTTGGGAGCCACCAGCGACCTTTCTAATATTGTTGTGAATCACATTAATCAAATTAATCCTTAATCCAGAGTAGTATCAGGCAGAGTGGCAGCATGGACAAGGACAGGAAGTCAATGAGAGATCTGGTTTTAGGATGACCTAAGGGTATGAAAACCAACACACGTCATGACATTCTATCTTCATTATTCCTCTTGGTGGATGAATGCTTCACTGAATTGCACTAGATGGAGGATTTTGTTTCACCTGGAGGTATTGTTGTAGCTACCTCCAGTATTAGAGAAAAGTAGCATGACTTTACATGATTAGCAACACATAAAAAATCCCTCAACTGCCAAGATAACTTATAAAGAATGGATACGATTTAATGACTAACTGCTTAGTTTTCTGTTTGTTTATGTCCTGATTGAAGACCTGATGTCTTCATGGAGGGTCGTCTGAGCAGCCAGGAGAGGACACTGGCTGTGCTGCTGGAGCAGGCCTTCAGGATCAAAGAGGAGGTGGCAGCTGGCCTGCAGTCCACCCAGGGCTCTGTCCAGGCCCAGGCACTTTCCCGCAAGCTGCTGGAGAATCACATACAGACCATAACACACATTGTCAAGCAGCTTAGCATGGACATAAAGGTATACAAACGGGTAGATGGTGGAGGTTAGTGTATATGGTGTTGTCTTATACATCAGTAAATATATTGAGATCTTCCATACATGTTTGTTACATGTTTTCTGGGAAATACGTTAACATGGATACATTTGTTTTGTCTATTGTCACAACCTGTTTTTTTTCTGCACATTCTCTCTTCTCATGTCTTCTGACATGCAGCACACACACCCACAAACTCACAACTGATTTGATTACACCTGATAGAGTGGTGCAGTGTCTGAACACAGTCTGTCTGACTCTACATCATTGATAAATGAATGCCGACATTCTGTGCAATAATATCTGAAAGCAGCTTCCTGGAAGGTGCATGGAAATTTGACTAATGAAATAAATCACTGTTTGGGGTTATCTATGCATGCAGAACCCACACTTAGATAAACATTTTATAGAAACAGAACACCAAAATTGAATACACAGCTTCATTAGTGCGTACTCAGTGATTTATTAACACGATCAGAGGCTGTGATTATCTGAAATATTTAGTAAATGCCTAAGACCTAATTAATTCTGTACAGGAAGAAGTAATAAGATGAGCCATGGAGTAAATTCTGTGCTCAAAAAGAAGTGACACCACACAGTTGCTGTTTTCTCTCACAATAAGCCAGAGGGCTGTTTCTTAGATGGTAGTTTGTTGTACATGTAAAAAGCCTATCATAGTCATCATTTATGCAAAGATGGTGACGAAATGTCTGGCAATTTCCACTTCTCTGGAGATTAAATGAACAGTTCAACCACAATGGCTACTTATGACTGGCTTATATTAGAAATAGACAGCGTGCATGTTATAATAAATTCTCATCCATAGTTTCATGCCAGGTACATATTTTCTCATAGGTATTTTATTTTACAATCAAATATTATGCTGTTGATATAAAATAGACATTTTACTTAAATTATGCTGTCTTTGTCCTGAGCAGGCACTGGAGAGACAGATCTCTGAGCGAGATTCTGTTACCTCTGGAACTACATTAGCCATTGAGTGTCTCGACCAGAAGAACATGGATGGCATTGGAGACCTGAGAGGAAGAGTAGCCAGGTATGCACACAAGTCCTATAGGTCAAATATTGCATGAAAACATGTGGCAAATACAAAAATCAAATGAGTGCTAAGTGATTGTAAATGTCCTCCAACACATTGTTTTAAAGGTCTAATTGACTTTCCTTGCAGATATCTTGCTTGTTTCTCTGTCTCACTTTAATGAGATTAAGTGAATAATATGCTTCCAGTATGACAGCTCAACTCACCTCTCACAGACACATAATTATTTTGTTTTCACCAAAGCAAAATGTCTTGGTTCAAACACACTCTTGATGCTGATTAACACTTGCTTATTACATTGTGCCTGTGAAGATCACAGTTATTAGATTGGACTACTGAAGACAGGCTGTCACCTTAATGCTCTGCTCAACAGCATCAAGATGTGTGTGTTTGCTACCTTGGCTGAATTCCTTTGAAAATCCTTGGCAATCAATAAATGCAATTAATAAATGCATCCAATAATGTATTCTCTCATCACATAGCACATTTAATTCAATTCAATTCATTTTTTTATATGGTGCCAAATAACAGCAAAAGTCATCTTAAAGCACTTGATCTTAAAGCAGTGCAAGGTTTAGGACCTTGCAGAAATGAGCAAGCATACGTAGTATTGAGGGTGTAGTGTTTGGTGTGTGAACATCATTTTTTGACATGAGCGGTAAGAGAGGGTGTATGTTGCCTTGCTCCACAAACAGTTGATTTGTAGTTCAATTAAATTTCACACTGGGCATTTCACTAATTAGCAAGTATAGGAAGCAATGCAATGCAATGCTGATAAAGAATATGCAAATGTGTTTCTCCAGCATTCAGAGTATAAATTCTCATTGCATAGTTAGCTAGTCTCCGAAGGTTTTGATAAGGGCAGCTATCTGAATGTTTTTCCAGCCTGCTGCCTGATTACCTACCATCTTACTTATGGTTACTTCAGTACAGATCTTCCCCCCATGCTCCTGCTCCTCTCCGTGTCTTCACACCTTTACTTATCTTTCGATCAGTGGTATCTCACCATCCATCTGTACCTCCCCATCTATTACCTCAGGTGTGATGCCAGCATTGCCAAGCTGAGCACTGACATGGGCTCTGGGGAGCAGCAGACGATTAGGCTGCAGCAGGAGGTGACAGAGCTCAGGTCAGCTGTGGATGTGAAGCTCAAAGAACTGGAAGTCGAGGTGAGAGATGCTGCATCAGTCAACACTATGTAGAAAGCAGCTAAACATAAGTGGTGATAAGAATCTGAATGGCATTTCAAGGAATTGTACGTATTGTGTATAAGAGAGGGTATTTATGGGCCTTTTACATTATTAATATGACAATATATGATATATATTTAGTTGTTTATGCTGGAAATGGTGACTGATTATCTGCTAAGTGATTTGGAGGATACATCTGCTGAATGACATGAGCCTTATTAAGTATACGCTGAGGCTCAACTACAACCACAGATTTAAAGAAGAGAATTAGATGTGAAATGAATTCAAACCTAGATTGGCAAGATCACTCTATAAACAGCTTTTACTGATCCTTGTGCCTAGTTTTCTTTACAAGATCAATATTATAAATCCCTGGATTAAACCGCATGCTGTGAGTTACATTTTATAAAGTTCTCCATCATTTTACTAAGACTTAATCTTTACTGCCTTCAGCACACACACACAGAAACACACAGTCACACTGGTTCAGCCTGTGCTCAGTTTAGTCAGTGGCATAAGGTGGTAAATCACCATGACAGCAGTACATTAGCCGTGGAGCAGTGGTCAAGAATGTGCCATAAAGATAATTGAAAAAGCAGAGAAAGTGGGTCAATGCAGTTTCTCCTGACTGGGTTTGTAGCAGCTCATTCAGCCTGACTCAGAAAAAACTGTAAAGGGTAAAGGTCACACCATGGATTCACCATCATATTACAACATCCATTTGTATATTTTCCTTTTGTCAGCTTCATCATGATCTGAGAAGACTGGAGGCCTTGTTGACAGAGCTTTCCCAGGGCCAAAGGAGCTCAATGTCTGATCTGCAGAGACAAGTTAAACCACTAGAAGACATGTAAGGCCATTACTTAAAGAGCATGCATAACCCATGCACACCTGGATTACATGTTATAATATAATATATATAACAGGCCTGTCGAATGTTCTGGTTGGGCTCAGGATAACCCCAGGACAGGATAATCTATATAGAGATACTGACTATAATAATATCCCCCATGAGTCCTAATTCTCACACTCGTGATTTATTAACCCAGTTGATAAATGATCTTGGTTGGCAGCAGTATACAAAAGATTTGCTATATTTGCCATAGGCGAAACAGCAACAGAGAAACAAATGAGGAATATGCTCTATTAGATAATGATGGAAATCTGTAATGGAAACCATGTCACCATGCTCAATCAAAAGAGCAACTGATAAAAATAGATGAAGTAGTCATAAAGTAGATGATGGCAACATCATCTAAAGGAAGTTTCTGCAACAGGAAAAATGTACTATTAAAGTATTAAAGTATACTGTATATGCTCAAATGGACTCAAAGGTCTGGTGACCTTTTTCTGCAACTGCAGAACATCTTTTTATCGACTGGACTGACACTGACTGGGATCTTAGAGGGCCTCAGAGACTGTCTGTTTTACAGGAGAAATCTTGTGTTGCAGGTTATGACAAAGGTTGTAAGGCTGATGCCGTCAGCCAAGGGGGATAAGTTCTAATGGGTCATTTGCAAATGAAGATAAAGCAGCATTGAGTGGCACAGGAGTCAGGATTTTGCAGTCTGAGAATTATGATTTTGGGGTTATTTTAGCTTAGGCTACATAACCACATCTATCATTGATCATCCTCGTTAAGAGTCTCACCAGACCACCCTCCATGAGGGTACAAGGAGGAGGTGAGCATTTTGATTAATTGATAGTGTAGTGTCAGCGATCCTCTGTAATTGCATCCCGCTACTTTAATTCAATTCAGTTTTTATAGAATCACAAGAAAAATCATCTCAAAGCACATAATACAGTAACATTACAGAATCATATAGAAAACCTCCTTTGACAGAATAAACCTCCAGCAGAACAAGGCTCAGGGTGGGCAGCCATCTGCCGACTGGCTGGTGTGAGGCCAAACAGTGTCTGTTGGAGTTGGTGCCAGATCATGGACAATTTTTTTCTAGTGACCACAGCTTGAACGTCCTCCTACACATAGTCAAGAGTAAGGTCAGGAGCCAAAAGGTTGTTGTTTTTGTACGAGAAACATCTTACATTCCTGTAATGTTGTTAAGTGCTAGTTCTTTACACAGCTCACATTACAAGGCCCCTGACAAAAGATTCGAACATGTCTGATAATGACTTTCAGACAAGACCACAAGAACATCAATTAAACAGAGGTACACAGACCATCTTACAAACCTACAGATTCTGAAAACTGATTTAAAACGGCTAGTATTTTACTCAGCTTGTCCAAGGTCGTAGCTGACGTATTTTGCATTGCTGACTCAATGAGGATTGTGAGCTACATAGAGCTATATCAGTGCCAACTCCTCCAGTATTACAGGGAGAGGGAGTTTGTTCTGTCACACACAAATACAACGTTCAGCTTAACCGTACATGAACAGCACATGATTTTAACACTTTGTGCAACATTGTGCAGAATTACTCCACCACATATTTGTCACCTTATTTTTTAGCTACTGTAAAAATCTTTCCACATAGTTTCACAAGTCAGAGTGATATAGAATTTATTTCTATATAATGATGCTTGTATGTGGGCAGCTGTTTCTGCGTCACGTGAATGAGAGTTTGTGTGCTTTTATTCTGATATAGTAGCAGCACTCAACCACATACTAAAAGTAGCTGCTGAAGAAGTCTAAACTTTAATTAATTCTGACTTTTAAAAACCTTCAGGTACTTGAACATAGAATGCCTTTATATTGAAATAAATGGACAGACTATTAGTTATTGATTTCTGATTAATACTGTTTGGAAATTTTACCAAATGCAAATTATTTTAGGCAACAACGGGCCTAAATTTACAGCAAGTCTATATTCACTGTTAAGACTATTAAAGGAGTTAGTTTTAAAAAATAAACCAACACTGCAAGATTTTTCTATCTCTGGTATATTTTCAGGATGTCAGCAGAGATAAAGGAAACCAAGGAGCAGACATATGTGCTGAGGAAATGGACAGAACAACAGGTCAACAGGATTATGCAGACACACACAGAGAGCAGCCAGCAGCTCCGCTCACTACTACAGGACAAAATGGTACTTTAGTTTTACAGATAGTGCAGTGGTATGCCTGTGTTGTATTTTAATCACCACAATTACACAAAGTTGTTTTTTTGTTATAGAATCAATCAATCAAAAACATCTATATTGTACCAAAGGGGCGACACATGACACATAGAACAAGACCACAGTCAACACAAAATGCATAAAGGAGAAATGCTCACACTGGCATTATTGTGTTCTCTCATAATTCACCAGAGGGTAGAAAAGACTGTGTGCATCTGTAGGTTCAATAGAAAAGCAGCAAAATCCAATGCATAGACTGTAAGTATTTCAGGGGTAAACTGCTTGGTTACAGGAATATCTTTAAAAGTAATGTGGTTATGAATTTGCTCAAATGTTACAAGCAAATTTAACCACAACGTGCATAAGCACCTTGATAGCTCAATGGTTACACCCCATCTCATGTAACCACTCAGATTAACTATGGTTTTGCACTGAAATCTTTGTGTTTAAATGCATGTGTTCTATGGTCAGTTAGAGGCAGACTCTAAATTAGATGACCGACTGCATGCTCTAGAGGTCCGACTGGAGCACTTTGAGACCCAGCGGGACCAGGCTGACCGTACCCAGGCAGATCAGCTGAAACGCTCCGAAACCAGACTTGGTAAACGACTGACCTCAGTGGAGAACAGCTTTCATCAGGAGCTGCAGCTGCTCAAACAGGAAAACCACAAAGGTGGGTGTTGGTTCCTTGCTGTCATCAGTGAGTAAAAACACACACACACTAAATGTACCTATATGTCAAGGAAGCAATGGACAACACTTCACAGGAGAGTCAGAAAAACAGGAAGACAGAGAGCTCATATTTGATCACAAACTGAAACAACTTGATGTCTCGTCCAACATAGTTAACTTTCACCCTCGATGAGGTGTTTCTTTGTGATGACGCTCATCCCAGTTAATCACAGTGGTCAATGAAAAGCTGCATTAAAATGATGCTGATATTAAGGACACACATGGGGAACAATTCAGAACCATTCCAAACTTGTGTCGTTTCATCAAGTTTGTACAGCATTGTATTATTTATGCTGACAACCACAGGGTTTCTGTATTTCTCTTATCTTAAGCATTTAGTTTTAATCCAGAGTTCAACCACAAACATATCTGAATACTGATCAGTACAGTGATGGATTATCTGAGAGGATTGCCCTGTAATTGTCTTGCGATTTTAAAAGCCAATATCAATAATGCATGAACTACTCACATAGACCCTTGTAGATGCAGCAAGCTTTTTAAGCAAATATAAATGGCCTATATGTCCATATAACCATCCAGCAGCTTAGCTCTGCATCAAGTTGCTGTTGACTCACTGCTGTGTCATTTGAAAACTCATATCCCAGGAGGCTTGGCACTAGATCTCAAAGCTTCCCCACTTTCTGTCAATCTCTCACACTTTTATTAAATGGCAGACGACTTGAAAAAGCAATTGCTTTGTCAGTAAATAAAATAGAAGGTAAACTGCTCTAGGCATGGCTGCACAGCCGCCAATCTTAGTGCTCATTCATTCATTGCTCTATTTTAAGTATACGGTAAAATAAAATGGATGGTAAGAGAGTGGAGAAAACCAATGCATAATTTATAAGTGTCGTAAATATTCGTGGCAAGACAGGCCGGGAGTCAGAAGGAGAGATTTAATATCCCATCACTGGATTGTAAAAGAAAGTTTACCCCCCCACCTCACAACCCCAGAGTACCTGAAATATTGAAAAATGTCTCACTTTTACGCACTATATTTATTAACTACCCTATGATAATGTCATTGTTGATACTTTTAGCACAGCTATTTTATCATGCTAATATTATTTGATCAAGAGCCTCTCAAGAATAGGCAGAAACATACGGGTCAGTGACAGCAAATGTGCAGCTGTTTCTCTAACACCAAATGATACAAGGTTAAAGCAAACGCAATAAACTGTCAGAAAGATAATGTTATAGTTACAGTGTGGGCACTGAAATAGCAGCACTCAGAGAACAATTTTTACTTCAAATGCAGCGTGTCTGGCGATTCTCAGTGCTCCCTGCCTCTCTTTTTTGAACAGGGTTCCTGTCTGTGCATGATGCCATTGAGTCCCTGAGGCAGATAGGTGACATCAAATCTCGTCTTGACAAGGAGAAGCTTCACAAGGATATCACGCACATCCGCGACAAGGTGTCAGAGCTCAGGGATTTGTGACATTATCAGCTGAAGAGTAGCTTCTTTTTAATGTCACACCTATCCCGAAGCAAAAGCTTGAGGAAAACTCTCTATAAACCTAAAGACGTGCCCATGGGTGACACTGTTGATTATTTCTTCACTAGCCTCACTTTATTCTCATCTTACTCTGTGCACCCACAGCTATTTGGCCTATTTAATTTACTCCCTCTGAGACAACAGGAAATAATCTTGCAATTTTAAGTTTTTTTGTGATATTATTAAAAAAAAAAATTCACAACTGCCCATGGCGACAGCCTGTGGGTAGTTTTGTGTGAAGATAAGTATTAAGATTAAACCTTAATTATTAAATTAAAACCTTTTCACCTTAAATGAAATCATCTTTTTAATTTTTAAATGTGCAGAGTTCAGCCATGACTTCACTTTTCATACTTAATAAATTATGCCTTGTATACACCATTTGTTGACTGCTACTTACTTTCATATTGCCTACTTATTACCAGCCCCCGTGAGTATTGTGTGAACACACAGTGTAGGGGGAAGGAAAATGTAACCCTTGCGTTTGCCGAAACCCGGGATCGAACCAGGGACCTTTAGATCTTCAGTCTAACGCTCTCCCAACTGAGCTATTTCGGCTGCGTTGATTAGTGCTCCCTAACTGTCAATCTCAGATATTGTGTAGCAGCTGTAGTTACATGTGTAAGAAGTAGTAAATATTAGCATATCGAGGCATAAGTCAAACAATGTGGCTCCGGCGCACTATGTTTTTTCGCTCAGGACTGTTCACCTGAAAAGATTTTCTCTAAAACAAAACCTACAACAGATCTTGAGTAGAGCTCGTAGATCTTTCAGTGGGATATAAATCTCTGACATGATGTAAGATCACAGCACAAGCTGACTCGACGGTAAAATGAGATCGACTCCGTTATCAGGACCACTCTCTGTCCAGCTGAACCATGTCATCGTGACGTCATCGAAACTAGAGATGAAACCTAGTGAAGAGAAAGTAAAACTAAGGACTAAGGAGACGACTTCTCACTCACGGTACGCTGTATTTTAACCTTTTAAAAAGCTAATTATTGAAAGACACCAACACAGCATTAAGTTATAATACAGTTTTGTACATATAATAAGTTATAATGTTATAATAAGTGTATGTTTAAAGTGCATTTCACGGGATGGCACAATGTAACTGTGTCTAGTATAAACCTGTGACAGATACATAAAAAGTAAACTGAAAGTATACTTGCTTTTTTTTAGTTTAAAAGAAGTCTACTGCTAGTATACTTAAATACTATAAAGAATGTTTTCTTTTCCGCAAAGGAATGCATATTATCCTGTTTTCTTAAAGCTTGTGCTAGTAAGATTTTGATATGATTGAAATAACATTTTCTAACACACAGTAGTTAGTGGTTTATAAACTTTAGAGGTTAGCACCTCACCCCCAGAAAAAAGAAAATGTTTTCACGGTGGACAGGTCTATCAAAGAAGGAAACAAAGGTGAGTCAGTGAGCAAACATGTCAAAGGCAAAAATATGAGGAAGAAACAAAACACATAGGGCAGGTTTATTGTAGAATATCTCAACAAGGCAATACACAGTGCTTTAAATAAATCATAAAATGGTATAAAGTTTAAAATGAAATATAATGCAAAGACACATATAATAGAAGATGACAAGTAGCTGAACTAGAAAATAACTGATTAAATCAGAATAAAACATTACAGTGCAGTGTGAGATTTGATTGGCAGTGGCAGTGGCATTCACGCAAATAGAACTTAAAGAGAAACATGCAAGAAGAAGAAAAAGCATATCATGATAAACAATATTATTTGAACTGAATTAAATCTGGGTCTAGTTATGTAGTAGAGGTGAGTCTTTCCTCTACGAGAAGGGTGACTCAGGGAAAGTTTGAGAACAACAAGCCTAAGCTGACTGGTGAGCGCTTGGCTTTTATTAGCCTCTGTTAAAGTTGGTTTAACTTAGTTTACTCTTACTTCTGCTCTAAAAATAGTTCTGAATCTGTTCTCTCTGCTGCAGCTCGCTGTAAGATTTAAAACCTCACTCAACCACATTCTTACCTCAGGATGTCAGTGCAGTTCTCTGGCTGGGAGGTGGTCGACGATGGTGCTTCTTTTCCTGGGGTCAAGCTGGGGCCGTCACAGAAACCTCAAAACCGGGGAGTCTACACCATGTACCACGGCACCAGTGTTGCCAGTGCACGGCTCATCATTGCCAATGGTTTTAATCAATCATCAAAGGGCATGCTGGGACAGGGAGTTTATGTCAGTCGTGACAAGAGCAAGGCGTCTGACTATCCACCATTAAGTAACCCTTCAGACCGTATTGTCTTTGAGTTACGTGTGAGTGTTGGCCGTGTCAAGCGTATTGACAAGGACAACCATCCTATGCAGTACACTTGGAGCAAGCACGGGTACAACACTGCTTGGGTTCCTCCCAAGTGTGGTATGAAAGCTGTGCCCAGCGGTCGAGAGGAAGACTGTGTGTTTGACCCCAAAAGAGTGCAGGTGGTAGGCATTGCAAAAGCACCAAACACCACCATCGAGAAAGAGCTCCAACAGCTCATAGCAAAAAGATCCGGAAGAAAACATAATGGTGGAGGTGGTGCTGCTGCACATGTGTGTTCACTGTGCAAGAGAAAGACCCAGGAGGGCTCTCAACACATCCAGCAACAGTGCTGGGAGTGTGGCAAAACCATCTGCGTTCTCATGTCCAAGCATTTCTGTCCAGCTAAACGCTGATAGAAGATGAGGGAGGAGGGTTAAAGAGTGGAGCAGTGAAACAAAATCATCTACATTTATATGGCTTTTGTATGTGTTGGAAGTGGAACTGAGGGAAAACTTAACCAATGGGAGATTAGAGTAAAATTCTCAACTCAGAGTGTATTCATACTGTACACACAACGCATGGGCTCAATCTGTAATTGATATACAATATATAATATATTCATGAATTGATACTGTTTTATAGCAAACCATAAGGTTTACTGTAGTTTTAATTTCTGAAGTCTGTTGCATTAGCTTTATGTTCTTTTATCAACATGCAAAATTAAGATGAGACACTACATCTGAAGTGAAATGACCTTTTTTACTGTGGACATGATTTTATGTTTGAAATTATATTTCATTCATTATATTCACTTACTGAAATTGAAATAAAGCCAATAAATGTCACTGTTATATTATATATGATACTTTCCTATGTTTCAATATCTAGCGAAGGGACTTACTAAGAAACTAACTTAGTTCTCTCAATGATCTCAACTATTACTTCTCAGTAATAGTTTGTGACTTTATATGACACAAACCTGCATAGTTTGACTTCTAAAAGCAGAGCAATGGAGTAACAACAGATAAAAGTGTAGTTATATCTTAAGCTACTACTGTGGCCAAAAAATTGATCGATGAATTGAAAATGTGATACAGTTTGTTGCAGCATAATACATGTAACATCCAATTTACATATGTAACTGAGACAGAGAAACTGGGGTTTTCACTTGGCCTTTCTTGCCACACCATCACAGACAGTGGGTTAACTTATTAGTTACTTACTAATTAAAATTAGTATCTGCATACAAACCGTCAACCTCCTTCTCTGTGCACTCTATACAGCACTCATCTGCTGGAAGTCTGGTCCTACGTTTACTGTGGTAATATGTACTATTTAAGCACAGTAGTAGGTACTACCATACAAAGTTACAGTTCAAAACCAACCCTATGGCCTCTAGTGACATTTGCAGGCTATGGCCCTTGCCCAGTTGGTCATCTACTTCTGAAATATTTCTTCGTGGTGGGAAAATGAGTTCACACCTGCACATAATCTGATATTTACAGGCTCCTACTACTACATTACAACTAAATTTGAACTACTAGTCTATAAAAATATATCTGTTGTATATAAGACACACAGTGTTGTGGGAAACAAAGGACTTGAAGTAGAATTCACACATACTTATTCACCAGTGCTCATTGACAAACTATTGGGAGAAAGCTCATGTCACTGACAAGGCCACCAAAAACGTGGCCCGTACGGGGATCGAACCCGCGACCTTGGCGTTATTAGCACCACGCTCTAACCAACTGAGCTAACCGGCCGACTTGTTAAAAAGGTGTGACGTCATCGAAACAGTAAGCGAAACCCACCGAAAAGAAAGTAGAATAATATTGGAACCGACGCAGAAGACAATTTATCGCACACGGTAAAGCCTCATGTACATTTATACGATTGTACAGAATAAGATAATGTAGCTGTATAAATCTCTTTTGATATTACACCGTTTAACAGAGGGAATCGTTTAGGCCAGTGCTTCACAAACTGGTGGAACACGTCCAGGTGTCTGACAAACAGGAGATTCAGTGAGTAAAAATATCAGTCAAAGCCAAAAATATGGGGAAGCAGCAAAAGACACAGTTCATTTATGATACCGCTCAACAACTAGTTGGTTTCAGTGCTTTACGTACCTGTGTTAAGGTTACGTCCTGTTTTATGTTGATATTCTGCTTTATCACAGTTTGTGTTTGTTCCTCTCTGCTGCAGATTTAAACCCACATTCCTACTTCAGGATGTCAGTGCAGTTCTGTGGCTGGGAGGTGGTCGACGATGGTGCTTCTTTTCCTGGGGTCAAGCTGGGGCCGTCACAGAAACCTCAAAACCGGGGAGTCTACACCATGTACCACGGCACCAGTGTTGCCAGTGCACGGCTCATCATTGCCAATGGCTTTAATCAATCATCAGGTGGCACTCTGGGACAGGGAGTTTATGTCAGTCGTGACATGAGGAAGGCGTCTGCCTATCCACCGTTTAGTAACCCTTCAGACCGTATTGTCTTTGAGTTACGTGTGAGTGTTGGCCGTGTCAAGCGCATTGACCAAAACAGCTGTCATATGCAGCACAGCTGGCACTCAAATGGCTACGACACTGCCTGGATTCCCCCCAGCTCTGCGCCCGCAGGCCTGGAGGAAGACTGCGTGTTTGATCCCAAAAGAGTGCAGGTGGTAGGCATTGCAAATGCACCAAACACCACCATCGAGAAAGAGCTCCAACAGCTCATAAAAACGAAAACGAAAAAATCCACAAAAGGAGGTGGAAAAGAAGGTGGTGCTGCTGCACATGTGTGTTCACTGTGCAAGAGAAAGACCCAGGAGGGATCTCAACACATCCAACAGCAGTGCTGGAAATGTGGCAAAACTATCTGCGTTCTCATGTCCAAGCATTTCTGTCCAGCTAAACGCTGACAGGAGTGGAGCAGCGACACAAAGAGGTTCCATATAAATATGACTTTTGTATGTGTTGGAAGTTGAATTGAGGAAAAGTTCACAGCAAATGTACAGTTTATCATAATGACACTTGGTTCTTACACATTTAAGTGATGATATGTGTGTTCATACAGTGTTCTAATAACTCTTAACGTCATCATTTAGTAACTAAAATTAATATATGTTCATTAGTCACTGATAAAATGTTTTCATGTCTGTACATACAATGTGTTATTAATAATAAAACATAATAATTGATACATTTTTTTTACACTTTCTTCTGAATTGGTTTAATTATTTGGAAGCATGTGTGCATATATGTATACACACATATATATGTGTATGGGGGTAACATGTGATTAAAAGTATGAGTGGCCCGTACGGGGATCGAACCCGCGACCTTGGCGTTATTAGCACCACGCTCTAACCAACTGAGCTAACCGGCCACAATTTTTTGCTCTGGTATGGCAACTTGATCAGACTGAGTCTGAGTCATGTTCGCTAACGTGCTAAGGCGATACTCGGATAAGAAAGCGAAACTTGTTGTAGTTCACAGAAAGAAGAAGACAACTCTTCAGCGACGGTAAGACTCGTGAACCTTTAACTTTGACTATAACTAAACGACGTACACGTCAGCGAAAGCAGATCAAATTCATTATTTATAGTAACTTCTTCAGCAAATAAAATGTGTGTTAACCAACTTTGTCGATAGTTTGTGGCGTGATATTATCTAACTCGTCCTGACCTACCTACAGTTTCAATTTATGTGACCAAGTAAGGAATTTCTGTTCGCTATTGCATATTTTAAACCATATTTGTTAATAATAATAACATACAAATAATAATTACAACGTAACGAGTTTGTTTATATTGTACACGATAGGGAGACACAATGTGCATCAATACATTTTGGTCTCTCTACAGGTATCAGTGGCCTTTTATTGAAGTCTTATATTGGGGCATAATTCTAATAACTCCTTTCATTTATAGTATGATATAACCATGTTGACTGACAGTTAAAATTACTTATTCTGATACAGACAGAATCTGATTAGTTACAATTTGGTGCAACACATTTAGAGACATATGTTCGCCTTTTTATTACAGCTATTTCCAGTAAATATTTAAACTTTCTTTATGAAAAGTTGGACCTAAGCACAGTAATGCACTTTATCATGACATAACAGTTTTTTTTATTTCTGCAGCATCCTGTATAAAAGAAAAATGTCCCTGCAGTTCTTTGGCTGGGAGGTGAACTATGATGATGACTCTCCTCGTGTGGAGCTGGGGGCCTCTCAGGAGCCAAATGACCGGGGAGTCTACACCATGTACCATGGCACCAGTGTTCCCAATGCACGGCTCATCATTTCCAATGGCTTTCAACAGTCACCAAAGGGCATGCTGGGACCAGGAGTGTATGTCAGCCGTAATAAGAAAAAGGCAGAACGTTATCCATTGAATGCTAGTGCTTCTAACCGTGTGGTCCTTGAGTTACATGTCCGCGTTGGCCGTGTTAAGCGTATTGACAAGGACGACCATCCTATGCAGTACACTTGGAACATGCAGGGGTACGACACTGCTTGGGTTCCTCCCAACTGTGGCATGAAAGCTGTGCCCAGTGGCTTAGAGGAAGATTGTGTCTTTGACCCCAGAAGAGTGAAGGTTATGGCAATTGCAAAAGCACCAGACAACGTACGGACAGAGCTTCAACAGCTTTTAGCCAACAGTCTACGTTCTGGAGGAGATTTGGAAGCTGCTGTGAATGTGTGCTCTCTGTGCAAGAGAACGACCATGCAGGGCACCCCACACATCAAGCAGGCGTGCTGGGGATGTGGACAGAACATCTGCACTCTCATGACCAAGCATGTGTGTCCAGCTAGAGTCTGAGAGAGAGTAGGGGGCCTGAAAAATAGCACATTTGTGACTCTGAAATGACCTTTACACTTGACTTACATTACACTGTAAAGATAAACTCAGGGTGGAATTATACTTTAAACAGGGCTCAGCTTCTTCCTCAGAATTTACTCTTTTCTTCCACAATTGAACTGCTGCAGCATGTTATACTAGTCATTCTTGAACTACTCTGGAGAATCTCTGTATACTGTCTACAAATGAACATAAAGGATTGATGTTCACTATAATGTTCAGATGTATTCAAGATCATTGGACACAAAGTAGATAAAGAGAGATTTGTTTACACAAGCTTTTGTTTACATTTTTGTACCCCATCGTACACTTGTGTTTTCCACTCTTATGTCTCACTATGCTCATTGATTATGTGCAATCAAGACAAAACAATCTTTATATATTGAGGAAAAGTGCCTTTATTTTATCCTGACTGTGATTATTGGTTACTTTATTAGTACATTCAAAAATAAAATGTGGTAATGCTCATGAGTTTGCTGTAATTAAGTGATTTGATGTCATGATAATGACATAATGCAAAACAAATCATGCTAAGGCAACAAATATCATAATAAACTACAATGTCCAGTTTGATGTTTTTTCATATTTGGTTAAGGGACAGAAAATCCAAATGGATAAAGACTTCAGCCTGTAGCTAAACCTGCTAAGCAGCATGATTTCATAGTGATGCATTTGTAAAAGTTGCAAAACTCAAGATGAAGAAGAGGCAAGCAGTGAATTAAACTCTAGTAGTCTTTGATCTCCATTCATTTTGGCACGCTGCAAAAGGCCCTGGAAAAACAGAGAAAATCAATTAATTATCAAGACTGTCATGGAAGTATAGAAGCAATACAAATGCAGAACTAAGTGTGAACAGTTGATCAGTTTTGCTATTTATGCAGGTACAGGTATGGGGCAGCTGTATGCTCACGTTGATTAACTCCTGATCATTTTTGCTATGCAGGTGTCTGAGAAGGTACCAGCTGGCCACCTGCACCACTGTCACTGGGAAGTCTTGAGAGGAAACATACACCAGCCTCTCGAGCAGACGCCTTGTTTCCCTGCACAAGACACACACAGAATGGGCAAAGGTCGACTTCTTTAGTCTCTCTGTCTCTGAATTTTCAATATATAACAAAATAAAAGGCATCTCTGCAGGAACGAGCTTTTAGTATTGTGATTCAACTTGGCACAGAGACGTTCCTGCAGGGTGCTCAAGGAATTTAGCCAGTTCAGGATTGCCATATGCAATCTCTTCCATCTCAGATGAATGCAGCACTTTAATTAAGCAGCCTGGCAGGCCTGTGAGGTAGACAGCTTATTATGTCAGGACAGAAAAAAAAAACTTGCATTGCAAATTGTGTTTCCAAAAGTACAACATCTTGAAAGGACAGGTGGGGGCATAAATCAGAAGTTCCAGAAATCTTATGAGTCATTTGATAACTTGATTTGTTTGGGTATTACACATGTTCAGAGGGACAAGAACATTTGCAAATTGGCACATGCCACGGGAACACCTGCAGCTTGCCTGAGTATTTGCATACTACCTACAGTAGAGGAAACAACACCGCGAGCAGCACTAACCTGGCTGCCATCTTTGTCATGTACTGAAGAAGGGCCTGAAAGAGGAGGGCCACAGGGGATGAGCCCAGCTTCAAAACCTCAGTAGTGGCTTCTGTTACCAGGTCCTTCCAGTCATTTCCAGGGACACCTGCCTAAAAGCGCAGAGCACACAGTGTTAAGAACAAACTTGGGAGAAATTCTAGCCTTCAAAATATTATTTGTATTCATCTACTTTTAATCCTTTAAACTATGTTGATTTACTAACAGTGTGCATAACACCTACTCTGCTTCAGCAGGAGCACTGGTTATAATCAATATTTACATGTCTCATTTCTGCCTACGTGTCAGGGATGCAGATAGGAGCTGCCTCTGGCCTTGTGTGTAGTAATATGTAACTGTGCCCTAAACATTATTCTAAGACTTACAGCTAAAATATTCCTCCTGGAGATTAACAAAAAGTGCTATCATCTTTATATAACAATCATTTGAACTTCTGTTTTGCAAAACGTTTACACCTGCTTCTCTGCTGCTACAGTAGAAATAATATCTAGGAGAGTTGTGCTGTAATTCAGAAAGATGATTCAGATCTATGTCATAACCTTTGCAGAAACTCACCATGCAGGGTCCTAGGGCTAGCAGGGCAAGTCGGAGGAGGCTGGCTACCTGGCTGCTGTGCAGGCCGAGCTGTGAGGCAAGCTGCAGACTCTGCCTGTAAGCCATAACAGCCTGGACCAGCAAACCCTGACTGCGATACACCTCAGCCAGCCACTGAGATAAGATGAGTAGGAGAGTGGAGTGGAAGAGTAAAGATGTGTGGGAGTAGAGATGAAGATGGGAGAGATACAAACAGAATGAGAGGGAGAGGGAATAGGAGAGGTGAAGCAAGTGGAGCAAAGGAGAGATTGTTAGCAACAAAAACAGATAAGGAAAAATTAGATAAGAGGAAAGAAAGAAGCAAACTACTATAATTTAAAATCATCTATGACTTTCAATTTGATACTGAAATTCAATGCTAAAATTTTTTTTTAATTCACAAATATAAAGCCTTACAGAAATAGCACAAACAGATCTGACTATAACATCCAGACACTGCAACAGAGAGAGCATGGCTTCTTCTCTCCTGCTGCTAGTAGTGATTTGATGTAAAGTGAGGCACAGAAATGGACTTGATGTTGACGAAAAGATGTTTTTTTGTACCAACACAACTTTAACTTTGTATCACTAGAAAACTGGTGCTTATCACTGACTCTGTGCAACACAAAAAACTGGTGTAGTATTTTAAAAGACTCAGCACCCACTTACATGCCATGCCCCGAGGTTGGTGGGATTCATCATCACGGTGTTGTTAAGCCGCTCCAACACAGAGTCTGGTAGGAGAGTACCACCATTAGCCAAAAGGAGGCGCTGACACTGCACTTGTCTCAGCGACAGTATCACTGCTGGGTGTTCTGGAGAGACATTCAGAACCTAGGACAAAGCCAGCAGAGTTTGAAGAACACGTCAATGATCGGAGTGTAATTTATATTACAGTGAAGCGGATGTAGGCTAAATTTTGTGTGTGTGTGTGTGTGTTTATATCCCACTTGTGTGCAGAGGGCTTCAGCTTGTTCCAGCTGTCCCCCCATCATGAGACCAGTCACTGCCTGTTGTAGTACCCATCCTTCCAGGGACTGGGCTAGAGGGCGCTCTATCTCTTCTACACTATGCACTGGAATACAGAAAGGGGTCAATTATACACACACCCACACGAAGAAACACAGTAAAAACACACACCAGTGAACACACCTTTTTCAGAAACCACTGACATGAGGATTTGTTCCAGTCCTTGTCGACAAGGAGCAAAACCAGAAAGATAACACGAAGTGTTTTCTGTGTGACAAGCAGCCATTAATCCAGCCCATGCTGCTGGATCATCTGAAAGCAGAAAGAGAAGTGGTCACTTTACACTTATCTGGATAAAAATAGACAAGCGTCTCTGTGCCACAAAGCTGTAACATTTGAATTTACTTTAGAGATGACAGATATCATTATTAGAAAGTAGAACTCTTCACTAAAATGATTAAAAATAAGATATTTCAACTGTACTTTCCCTCACTACTTAAAAACCACAATCATAAGTATGTAAGGTAGTTTAATGTCTTTGTGTGTGTGTGTGTGTGTGTGTGTGTGTGTGTGTGTGTGTGTGTGTGTGTGTGTGTGTGTGTGAGAGAGAGAG
>JAUYWH010000027.1:9114739-9124815 GCA_034779795.1 Ctenopoma multispine | reverse complement strand
TTCCTGTTATTGTCTGTGTGTGTGTGTGTGTGTGTGTGTGTGTGTGTGTGTGTGTGTGTGTGTGTGTGTGTGTGTGTGCGTGCGCGTGCATTTTACCAGGACAGAGCAGCACAGCTCTCTGCATGGTCTTCAGTGCATTCCAGTGACTATCCTCTCGTGAGTGTCTCCCACTAGCCAGCTGATTCACTCCACTGTACAACAATGCCCTCTGCAGGTACACAGGTTAGATATCAGCTAAATATACCACAGGTAATACAGACCAGTAACGTGCACCCTAAAATGTAGTGGTGTAAACACACTGAGTTTAATCCATAATGGCAGTGACATTTAAGAGTTTAAGAAATAGAAAACACAACAGATAGTAATACGATAGACAAGGTAATTTCAACAAAAATACATAATATTATACTTAATTACTTATTAATACATATTAATATTATTATACTTAATATTTTACCTTTCCTTGGGTCATACTGGAGAGACAGGCAACATGTCCGGCCATCGCTCCACCCTGAATACACGACAGACAAAACCATGAACCGCTTCATGAGAACTGTCCAGCAGCAGAACAGCACATGCGGATGAGGCTGCTCAGCAAAATGATGTGTAATGTTCATGTGTGTATACAGACTTACATTTGCCTTTCTAGGATAGTATTGTGGTACCACTCTGGAAAGCAGTGCCCACAGAGATGGGTTTCCAGGATTGCTGAAAACAAGACAGAAGGTTTTGTAGAATTTGGATCTTATGTACAGGGGTTTTCCATGACATATTACAAGAAATATATATCTGAATTAGTGCTACGTATGCGTGCATGATTTCTCTATCAATTCAAAAGAAGTCGTATACCTGTGTACAGCCCTGGAAGCCTCTCTCTGTACTGCACTGTAGTTGCCTTGCTGGGCCAGCAATGTGCAGGTGAGTAGACATCGCTGCTCGACAACACTCCCAGAAGCTGAACCAAGTTTCAGCAGCTCAGCCAGTGCAGCAGAAGCTAATGTAACATCACCGTGGACCAATCCCAGGGCACATAAACATAGCAGGGACTCTGGAACTGGTTCTTTTAACATTGAGCTGTGGAAGCATAAAGCAGACAAATACTTTGTAGCTTGTAATCAAGTATAGCATTATACAGTATGTGTAATCACAATGTGGTTAATCAGCTGACAACTATTTTTGTTTTGTTTTTTTCCTTGAAAAAAATTAAATGGTTTTCGAAAGCTACAACATGTAAAGTTTGACAGTAAAACAACATCCGTTCAAATATGGCAAACAACCATATTTAAATAAACCATTAACATAAAAAAAGTATAGAAATAAATAAATAAGTCTAGTGCTCAGCTGTCAAGAGTTTTACAAGTCAATACTATCGTAAAAAAATATATTATTTAGGATGAATTATCTATTTTTAGAAAATTACACGTCAAGCTTTTATGCATTTATTTTGTAACTGGCATGAACTTAAAAAACAAAAAGAAAAAAAAAGAAAAACAAGATGATGAGAAATAAACTCCACTGTCATGGTCCGGACATCACTGTGAACTCACCATTTAAACAACAGAGTCTTGGCTGAGTCTACGTTGCCTTGTCGGTGCTGCAGCAGAGCCAGAGCTGTCAAGATGTATGCCTTCTCTTTCTCATTGGAAGCCCCAGACAAGGCACGTTCATAGGCTACAGGACACACATAAAATAGTTTATTCGGACTCACTCTGACATAAAAACATACACATCAGCAACAATACATATCTGATGTAACTGTGTCTCCTGCTCCTCACCACTGATGCTCTCTGGGATGAGTCCTGCCCTGCAGTACGCTAGAGCCAGCCCAGTCAGATCACTGAGCTCCTGCAATGGAGTGGAATTATAAACGTGCACTGCCTCTTCCCACTGACCGGAGGTGCTACAAAAACACAGAGGGACAAAGAGTAGAGTTTAGGATATAGTGCATGTTGTCAAAGATGGTTAAAGACATTATGGTAATGACACAGGCAGTTGTTACCACAAAGCGCGGCCATAGCTGCCCAGAGCAAACACCAGCTCTTCTGTTGAGGATTTGGACTGAAGCAGTTCAACAGCTCTGAGGAAAGAGAGCAAAGGCTGAGAAAGATGATCATCTTTTTGACGTGCAACATCTTTTGTCTTGAACCCTTTTCTGGTACAATCAGTCAGGATTATTCAGACAGATACCTTTGGTAAGCTTGTAAGGCCTGCCTCTTCAGCTGTAGATGCTCATTCAGGTAGCCCAGCATAATGAAGGCACAAGAGTCCGACTGGATTCTCTCTGAGAGGGATGCAAAAGAAACATCATGTCACACGACATCCGTCTACAACACATGGCCTAAATACAACCAACTGACAAACACAAACATGCTGTACCTGTGTACTTGCTGAGTGCCACCTGAGCAGCAGAGATTGCATTCATCTGGACTATGTTGTAGCAGTAAAGTTCAGAGTCTCTGTTTTTCTTATCCAGCAGAGTCGAACATACCCAATAAGCATAACCTTTCACTCCCTCCATCTGCCAAGAAAAGTCGAGTTAAAGACATGAAGATGCAGTGCAAGAGAACAGAGAAAAATATAATCTGACAAAGGAAGAGCAAGAATACGATCACGTACATGTGTGCTGAGTTCAGTGGTGTGCCTGAAAAGATCCATGGTATCATAGCTTCCCACTCTCTCTGCTATCAGTGCCTAGTAGGAAAACAAAGGAATAAAAATATAATTTAGACAGATAAAGACAAAGAAATTGAAGAAAGAAATTCATGAAGTCACAGGAAGCACACTTATATTCCAGTACTTTCAGCCTCATCAAACCTTATGTGGCATCTCCCTAAGCATACATGTCTTTCACATTCCTTGTCTAATTATCAGAAAGGGATAATTAGGTAAGGTAATTATTTTTACTGACATTTTCTCATAAGTGAGTACAGTCATAGTCATTGTACATAGTATGTGTGTAGGCGACAAAGACGAAATTAATACATGAGCACACCGAATCATTGCCGAGTATCCCTTTCCTTGACGGGGTGGAATTATAGTTACCTTTAAAACATTGTTTCATGATGTCTTTGTTAGATAAAGTGCTGTGGAATTCCGTACCTGTCCGATCCAGCAGCTGACATACAGTGGCTCCAATGACTGGGCAATCTTAAAGGCTTCATGTGCAAGCTAAGAAATTAAGATAAGAGCAGATTTTAACAATGATAAGGTCATATGATAAAATGAAAAAGAATACATAAGAAAACTGATCGTACACACCTCTATATTGTCCTTTCTCAAATAGAGGGCACCGAGGTTTGTCCAGGCAACAACATTCTGTAATAAAATCCTCAAATAATTAAAAAAATAAAAAAATAAAAACACCAGAATGTTTTCCTGACAATACTATTCATCATCAGAACAAATGTTTTTTACTTACATTTGGCTCAACTTGAATGGACTTGATAAAGCAATGTTGGGCCAGAGCAAAATCCTCAAGACCTGATGTGACAGAAAGAAAGTGACGACAGAACTGTGTTAGACAGATCAATCAAAAGTAGGAGTAAAAGTCACATTAATGTATACATTATTAGACTGTACGTTTTAGGTCTGTATATTTATTTAACAATGATGCCAACACTACAACATTGTTTACAATATTTCTAGTGTATTTAATTCAACATACCAAACCATGAGCCTTTCCTAAATACCAGTCTTACATTGTACCTGACAAGGAAGCTCCTGCTACTGTGAATGGATCTGGCTTTGGGTGCCGCAACCAGATAAAGCAATATAGAAATTGCTAATACTTCTTAGTCTAATAAAACTATACATATAGATCAAACTATCCACAAACTGTAGTTCTCTCTATTGTGCCAGAGGGATTATACAAACTAATTTCATCGCAAAGCAAATGGAGTAAAACAGTTTTTTAGTTGAAAAACACACAACCTTTTATTTTTATAATAAAATATTATACTTAGGTAATATTAGTGGGTCAAATACATATAGACCAAACCATCTGTCCACCAGATGGCATAACTGCCACCCACATAGACCACTACTGTTTACAAGACAATGCATACTTACCCTTGTTCATGGAAACCACTCCCAGGGCGTTCCAGCAGATGTGGTTCCCACTGTCCATCATGATAGCCTTTTTCAAACACTGAGAAGAGAAGAAAAGCTTAGGAGAACACTTGTTGCACAAATGTTGCAGAATTGTTGTATAGGGCCAGTGAGGCACCTGCTGGGCCTTCTCTAGGAGAAGAGACTGGGAGTTCTGGGCTCCCTCTGTGGGGTATGGTAGACAGGCCTGATGGTAATAGTTAAGTCCAAGGTCATACCACAGCTGAGGGACCTCTGGCAACAGCTTCAGAGCACGAGCATAGCACCTGTAAACAAAAAGATGCACTTAAGTGTAAAGATTATAAACTTGGCTGACAGAGGTAGACATGCAACAAACAGACTATTATGGCAATAACTGTACTCAATAACAGATTTTTGCTACACTGTATTGATGTCACTGATATGTGACGAGAGCTTTGAGCATGTCCCTGGGTGGGGTCATACCTCTCACCAACTTTGAGCGTCTGAGCTTGGTTCAGCATGTGGCCCTGGGTGCTGCAGTCTAAACCAGCCAGCGGGGCAGGCACTAGAACCTGGGCTCTGTTTGGAGACACAGTGGTGACGGCGGTGCAAGCATCTCCCAGCAGCTTCCACAAACAGGACAGGTCTGGATGCAGTTCTACAGCTCTGAAGTGCACAGACATGTGAAAGGATAGTTAGATGATATTGAAAATACTGCAATGTTCCCAAGAGAAAAAGCATTACTTCGTTGTAAGGTTTGCAAATACATGAATATGCGAGTATGAATAAACATCCAGAAACTACCGAAATAAATTTTTTATAGCTTGCTGGATGAGATCAATGGCTCCTCCATCTCTGCAGTCATCCATTAAACTTTTTGCCAGTGACAGCTGGCACTCCCCTAGACCTGAGCAACAGATCACAGGAATCAGATTAAACGTCCAGATTTAGATTAATGAAGAGCATGTTTAGAGTATAATGCAACAAAGGCCTACCTTTGAGAGCAGGAACATAGTCCTGCTGTATTGTAATCTGCATGTATTCTGCAGCTGCCTCTTTGAACTTGCCCAGAATCTGTTTGATTGCAGCAGCCTGGTAGACACTGTAGATGGAGGAGGGTTGAAGCTGATGGGCCTTGCCAAAGGCCTTCAGAGCTGCTGTGAAGCTACGGCGGTTTAGGTAAGCTTCACCTAAACACTCCCAACACACCCAGTCTTCAGGGTCTGCTCTCAGAGCTGCCTGCAGACTAAATGAATTAAAGAGTCAATTATGCACTTAAACCTAAACCATAAACATCAAGTTAATATCATCTACTCTGATTTAAAATACTTACTCAGCTATGGCCCGTTGATGCTCTCCAATCTTCAGGTAGTAAAGGCCTCGTCTCATCCAGGCCCATTTAGCTGAGCCTGGAGTGGCTTTCACTATCACAGACTGAAGTATTTCTAAGGCAGTGTCCTGTGTCATCAAAGGAAGATGAAAAAGAAGTATAAAAAGAAAGTATAGTGAATGTTTAGAAAAGAAAAAAGAGAGACACTGGTAAGGACATATTTAAAGCGCCAACAACACAGATAACAACTCAGAACATTTTGGCTTTTCTACCACTAAGGCCACTCACCATATCACTCTGCTCCATACTGAGATCTACTGAAGCAGCTCCAGACTCAGCATCATCGTTGTCTAACTCAAAAGCCTTCTTATAGCAGCCTTGTGCACGGCCATGATCCTTTGCCACCTCCCGATAGTAATGCCCAAGGTAGCGGAATATGCAGCCAAAGTGTGGATCTAACCTTGCAGCCTGAAATGAACAAATGAAGCTTCCAAACTAAAATGACAGTGGAAACCAGGCTTCTGTAACAGAACATTTTATTTTGACTTTCAACACTAATTTTTCTAATCTAATATAATCTAGTCTTTGATCATGATTTTATCTAAAATCATGCATGTCAGTAATAGCTGTTCTAACCTTCAGCAAGTGAGTTTGGGCTTTGCTTCTGTCTTTACGAGTCTCTTCTCCCATGTCCCAGTAGAGTTTTCCCAGAAGAAAATAATACTCTCCACTGTCTGGGCTCTGGCTAGCTGCCTTCAGGAAGCTACACAACAGAGTGAAAAAAGAAAAAGTTGAGAACGGTATCATTTCATATCATACAAATGGACGGTTTTACAAGTTTAATATAGTGGAGTACTACAGACTGAGACGAACAGCTTTACCTCTGCTCTGCCAATTGCTGCTGGCCTTCAGCTAAGTGTACCAGCCCTCTCAGTGCAAACCCCAGGCCCAAGTTTGGGTTGGATGCCACCAGCTCAGATGCCACCTGTGGTAGATACAATAATTTAATTTGTTCCAATCCATCTTCAGTCTAATATAAGACACATTTAATTCTATCCACTACTCATAAGTTAATTACGTTTTGAATTATTAATATCCTAAAATACAGTGTGACCTAAAGCATCATATCATATATCAGACATTTTTACAAAGTAATTTGGTAGATAAACATTTTTCAACCTTAAGTGCTGGATTGATCTGTCCTTTGTTTAGGTATGAACGTCCTTTAAGGGCTAATAGAACTGGGTCTTTTTCAGCATCTGGAATCTAAAAAAGAGCAGCAGTAACAAACAGAAACAAGATATTTACAACTGCAAAATATCAAACCCAGAATGTATTCTTTTCCTGAAATGCAATTTATCACACATGATCACTGACATGCAAATTTCAAAAATATAGTACATACAACATGTTGAAAAGACAGAGTACTAATCAATCACATTACCTGTGTGAATGTCTCCAAGGCCTGGTCTGCAACGTTCTCTTCTCCACTTCTGACTAAAGTCTCAAGCTTCAGCCTGAGCAGTTTGATCTTCAGTTCCTTGTCTCCAGAAACACACACTGTCAGACCTAATAGAACCAAACACACACTTCAGTATGTTTTTCAGGGAGTAAAGACAGCTGCCTTGTGATAAACATACTGTAGCTGTTAACATCCATGTTTTGTTCACCAATTACTCTTTTTTTTAAATGGAACACTTGATGGTCTTAAGTCTGATTACACATACTCTTTTGAAATAGCTGGACAAGTGACCACATACTATTGTAAGGTCTTTTGCATAACTATAGCAACATACTGTACATCAGACTGAGCATACCTTGGGAGCATGATGTAGCACTGGCTAAGTATCTGTGTATTTTAAACTGAGCTTCAGCAAGATTGTACCATCCTGTACTGCAGCTCATATTCTTCAGTCCTAATAAAACAGAAAAAAAAAGATCATGGACAGTTGTCATCACTCTCATTCTAAATCTGTGATATGTTTTCAGGTGCATTTTATAAAAAGAACAGATTTCATTATTTGTTGATGTGCGAACTAACCTTGTGCGAGGTCCTTAATAGCATCTTTATACCTTCCTTCTTGGAGTGCTTTGCTGCCTAGACCCAAATGACCTAAGCCGCTGTTAGGGGCCAAATCCAGATGGCGAGAGAAACAACTGACTGCATCCTCACTCAGGACACCTTCGAATGAAAATATCACATTAAGATTATCCTATCTGTTTGCTATCGTATATTCCAATTGCAAAGAGCAGAAGTTGACAGAATGGCATGTACTAGTATTTTGCTAAAGCAAAAACCACAGAAAAAAAGACAACTTACATATTGCAATCTCAGACTGAACAAGACAAAAGTTTCTCACCTGTTCTAAGGTAATGACAGCAAAGGACCTCAAGTGGATAGCTTTGGTTGGGGTAGAGAGACAGCATGGACTCACATGCCTCTTTCATTTTGGATTCTTCTTGTGGCAGCTAAGAGCAAATGTATAATGAACATGTGAATTAAGAAACAACTGTGCATTGTCAAGCATGAGGTCACCTATTCTGATGAAAATGAACACATTTAATTGTTGTGATAGTGACAAAGACGGAAGAGAAGGTGTGCATACTTTAGAGAGGCATTTTAAATAGTCAGCCGAGATCTTCTTGTGTTCTTCTCCTGGTACAGGATCCATGAGAACCATGGCTTTCTCAAATGCTGTGATTAACTGATGGCCACAAACAAACAAAACCATTACCAAAAAAGAGATGGAACAATGATACATGCACTAAAAACAGCATTAAGCCAAATGTATCCAATATGCTGGATGGATCCTTTTCTGTTGCAAAGTGTTTATACACAATACTGCATCTTGCAAAATCCACATCTGGGAATTCCTACGTGCTGTTGTGTTTCATTGTCCTGCTCTTCCTCATTAAGGCAGTCTGAGAGGTGTTGGGTCATCTCACCCCATAGCTGCAGTAATTCTTTTTTGTCCACTGTCTCTTCCTCTTTCAGCTGAATGAGCTGCTGCCAAAGCTTTGCCAACTGTCCACACACATACGGATGCATGTAAACTCGTGAAAAAGAACACATAGCACTCATGTTCAAATCATTTTGGCCACACTTATTTAAAGTTACATACCTTTAAATATTCTTTATCAGACTGATAAATATCTGACAGCTTTTTGATCACCTCATAGCATTTGTTTTTGTCCGAGCTAGAAATGGAGTACATTGCAAAAATCAGTAATATCACAAGTCAAAGGTATTTCACTAAATACGAGGTTAAATTATAACAATAACATTATTTTTGCTGACACTACAACATAAAAAACATGTGTACAGATAAAAAAAGAAAAAAAAAAGGTTCCACATCTTACCCTGCATACAGATCAACGAGCTTCTGATAGATGTTAGGTAGCTCTGCTTTGAAATCCCACTGATCAGTCTTCTCATAAAGATTTGCTAGGCCCTAAAGCATACATTCATTTCAAATGGTTCTTAAATACAAATGCATTTTAATTTCAGCTCAATAGATATACACTAGCAGTAAATAATTTGCCTTCAGTGTGAGACATCTCACCTGCCATGCCAACAGCTGATCAGGCTCCAGCTCAACTGCCTTTTTATAGGCTGACTGTGACTGGTCTGGTTGCTCGAGTTCACTGGCTGCCAAGCCGATGAATACCCATGCATTGTAATTGTTCTTTTCAAGTTTCAAAACAGCCTACGATTAAGAGACATAACTATATCATTTATGTTCTATGTGAATTACGGTCTTTTTCAGTACCCAGATTTCTGAGAACAGATTCATATAAACAGTCAAGACCTAATGCAAACACCCCAACTTTACCTTGCAGTGTTTTAGTGCCTCTTTGAACTCTTTGTTTTTAATGGCCTCTCTGGCACTTTTGAGTGCTGCTTTCACTTCTTTATTAGACATCTTGCGATTATCTGAGTTCAGTAAAAGAGACATATGAAAAGAATTACTGTCACATCATCCCAGTCCAAATAGTAGCTGTTAGCCTACGAGCTTAGTGCATTAACTCCGAACCAACTTTATAATTGAAACATGAGCTCACGAACGATTTACTTTACCGTAAGTTGCAAACGTATGCCATGGCTACCAAGCAGTGATAACAGAGGTTGATAGATTACTTAAGTTGTTTGAGTTTGCTTTTTAAAGTTCACATCACTTAACTGCTAGCGGTGCTAACTAGCTAAAAACAATTTAGCATTAGCTGCGCGTCATGATCTATGAACAATGTGGATTTCAAACCTTATTTTACACATAATATGCAATTTATTCAACTAGTTCAGTAAACTCCTGTCCAGACAGCTTTAGAAGAGTTGAACAAACCTGGGACCACCCAGCATTTACGTTGACAACTTGCTCCGCTGCTGTTTGTGACACGGAAGTAAACATATGTACTTGGACTACAATTTCAGAATAAAAGTACATGTAGTTTTGATCACGTCAGTGTCAGGTGATGCAAATTAGCCATAAAAGAGAAATTTACCAAATAAAAATCGAAGTGAACCAAATTATTAGTGGATATAATTTAATATTGTTCATAGGATACACATGTTAAATTTAAATCCAAACTCTTGAAAGGCTTGATTTATTCAATTCAATTCAATTCAACTTTATTTATATAGCGCCAATTCACAACACAGGTCATCTCAGGGCACTTTACA
>JAUYWH010000027.1:9100175-9113438 GCA_034779795.1 Ctenopoma multispine | reverse complement strand
GCTGCAGCATTCTGGATTAGCTGGAGGCTTTTGAGTGAGCTATTGGGACATCCTATCAGTAACGAATTACAGTAGTATTTATATATGTTTCTTTAATCTGTATGCTGCTCCTGGAGCTTGTAAATTTCTCTAAGACTAGAACAAAATATCCTCTCATAACTGTTACAGTATAAATATAAAGTCACTCATATAGAGTCACTCATCAACTCGTCAATTGCTCTTTTATTGTTAAAGATGTGACAATAAAAGTCTTTGATCACTTTGCGAGTCCAACTCCAACACCATCACTATACTGTAAAAATATCACAAAGAGCCATAAAGCCACCTGTCAATAGCTCTCTCATTGGCTAGCACGTCTTTCTGCCAATCTACATACCACCTGAGATTAGCAATGACCAGGCTATAGTTTCTTCCCAGATTACCACGCCAGTCACCAAATGCTTTTTTGTTATAGTTATGAACAGCTGTAGAGACTTTTGGATAGTCAACAATGCTACGCAATAGCTTGTCCAGCTGTGCCTTCACATCTGGGAATCTGAGAACCACGTTGTGAAGTTCTTCCTTGTCCAGTGTAAGGTCTGAAAAAGAGGAACAGAAAATGGGTTTGGTTGTTGGTGGCCTTTATACTAGCACATTAGGGGTGACTGAAGACACTCACCAAAAAGTTGTGGGGAGACACTCTGGCCATCAGCATAGGCGATGTATTTCCATCGACCACTTCTTAGCATGTATGTAGAGGCGTTGACATTACAACCATGATATTCACTCAGCACCCAGTCTGGACGTTCCTTCTTGGAAAAGGTAGTGGATTTTGATAGCAGAGGAAGAAGTGAATGGCCACTGAGATTTAATCCTGTTGAAATTCCTGCAATGTCTGAAAACACATGTGTATTATAAAAATAAAGTGTAATGAAAATGGATCATTGCTAATATTCCACATAATGACAATTATTTTCTACCCTCAAGAGACATTGTAACAATTTCTGCTCTTCAACATACATTTTAATCCTTTATTTTCTGTACACTTCCTTACCCAGCACAGTGGGAAAGATGTCAACCAAAGACACAAGCTGCTTGACCTGCTGACCAGACATCCACACAGGCCCCATGATGAGCAGGGGAACATGGGAACTGCCTTCAAACATTGACATCTTATAGAACTGTCTGTGCTCCATGGCTAGCTCACCGTGGTCCGCCGTAAAGATCACAACGGTGTTATTAAGCAGTCCAGTCTCTCTCAGAGCTGAAATCACTTGGCCTGTTGAGACAGAAATTGTGGAAAACACATAGTAAGAAGAGCGCTACTGCTGTATTTTTCCTTGGTTCAGTCAAAAGACATTATTAAAACAGCAGTGACAGAAAAGTGGAACACAATAAATCTGTGATGGTAAACCGGATCTTTATGAGTGATGTAATCTAGACAGAACATGTGTAGGCCTGATAAGCATTTACTATTTTAACGTTTGTTAAAGAACTTTGAGTTGGTAAGTGAATGAAGAACATACTTTTACAGGATTCAATGGTAACATTTCTCTTGCTGATGCAGACAATGCTACAGATACTTTGTGGATCTTTATGTTTTTTTTGACAAAGGCCACTTATTTTCTCTACAAAAAAGTATTTTCTATTTTTTACCCCTTTTTTATTTAGTAAAGCTTTGCTGAGAGCATTTTAAAAGCCACCAAATGTTCCAACAGGCTGAATTAAATCAACAATAAAATCCAGCAACAGTGCTTGCTGATGCCTTTCTGTCCCATATATTATAGCCAGGGTGGTACACTGGCTGTTCAAACACTTTCACTAAGACTACTTTAATGTAGTACTTCTATTTTTGTCAATTTGGGATTCAAGATATAAGAATGACTTATACATTTTATTTTAGATCAATCAATATGAACAGAAAACGGCAACAGTGTTTGCTTTCAATTCAAGCCATCTGTTAAGACCAGAATGAAGCTCGAACTTATCTTTCTAATCACAAATTCTTCTAGATGAGACTGGCCTTTGGTAACTTGCTGCTGTTAACTAACCCAGCATGGCATCTGCTTCAGCACACATGGCATAATAAAAGGCCCGTATGCTTTTAACTTCGTCCTCAGTGAAAACACCACTACAGTTTTTGGTGTAGGTGGAGTAGTAGTCAACAGGGTGCATGGTGGCCATAGGCAGCCACTTAGGAACAGAGATGAGGTCAGAAGACACCTGAGTGTGTAAAAAAAATAAATTAGGATTTCACAAACAATATAAGTCTACAGAGAGTATTTTAAATTCAGTAATACTGCATTGAGAAGGATGCCTTTTTGAGCCAGTATGGTGAAGTACGGAAGGTTGATCCTCCTGCAGTAGGTCCCAGGGACTCAGTTTTATAAGGATGAGGTAAATTGAGACCAAGATAAAGAGCAAAGGGCTGGTGGGAGGATGCGGCTCTCAGGTGGATCCACTGTGCAGCCTTGTCTGTGTTTTCCCAGTCTTTTACCATAATTCTCACTGTTGACACGTTCCCAACGAGTTGCGTAACAGGCCGACCCTCTTGGCGCAAGAGGAACTGAACATCCTGTGTCCAGGCCTCAACTCGATTACTGCAGAAGTTGTATAAACACACAAACACCAACAAGATGCAGTCAGAGTCACAAAAACTGAGAAGTGGAAAGAAAAATCATGTGAGCCAACAACCAAAAACATGATTCACACTGTTCTGGAAAATATCTGCCCACACTGACAGTCTGTTATCTTATGTGGAGTACAGGCTCTACCTGACAGAGTGACTTCCTGAGGTGTAGTCCAGCTTTCCCATCATCTTGGTAAGATATCCATTCGCCTCCAGCAAATCCATCCATGTTGTTACATTACCGGCAAGACACTTGTAGTTGTTCCACGAATGAGTGAGATGAACAAACTGACCACTCCACATTGCTGTGAACACAGATTATTGCACACGACGTCACACTATCTTTCTAACTGCAATTGAAAGAGAAATCCCTGATGCACTTTGGTGAGTAACTGGCACTTACCAGCTCTTGAGGGGCAGCAGATGGGAGAATTGGTGTAGGCATTGAGGAAGGTGGAACCAAGCTCCCTGAGGTAGTTTATATATGGCAGCTGCACAACTGTGCTGCCAGGATCAAAGGTCAATCGTCCATCCTTCAGAAACAATAAAATAAATAAATACTTTTTTTTTTTTTTCATAAAGCCACTAAGACACAGAATTATAAACCTTAACTGTTAAAATGTATAAAGCATCTCTAAGTATGGTGTTTAATCTTGAGTCTGTCTTTTTATTCTGATTCGCTCTAATGAACAAAAAAACGAATTAATATTATACAGTAATTAAGCAATGTAACTTAATTCGTACTTACAAATGCATCGCTCATCACCATCACGATGTTGGGTCTGATCCCATTTTCGCACAAACTTTGACCATAAAGTCGATACAGGAAAATCAAAGCCAACGCCAATGTATTCATGACAACGTTTCAGCTGATTTGTTGATTATTTTATAAAGTGATGACATTCAACAGAGAAAGCGTTGGGAAAGGTTCCTTTTTGCCTCCAAATGGGGTTTACTGTCTGAGGGACTTGATAAAAACATCCTGATTAAATCCTTCAAAATAAGAGTTTAATAAAAATTAAGATAAAGCTGTGCAACAAAAAAGAAAGTTAATTGGAAAATCAACTTAACGTACTAACACTAACCATTACAGGCATCTATAACTCTAAATATTAATCGGAGAGAGAGAGAAAAAGCTTAATAACAGTGTCGTACACGAATAAATGTTTAACATGTAATGACAAGTCAAACCTCTAGAGGTCACCATTCACCTTTAAAAGGAAAATACTGCAGCTGCTGCACAACATTGTTGAACTGGCACCGTATAAAACTCAGTGAGGACAACTGGATGTAGGGCAGTGTTTGTCAGAATTAAAATATGTAGTTATCTAATAAATAGTGAAGTCAAAGAGAATAATTGTGAAATAGGATTCACAGCACATTAAATTGTCTTACTGACGAGGTTATTTAATGCCATCACAATCTGATTTGTCAGAAACACAGACAGATATTTTATCCCCTACCTGTAATTTAATGCACATTATATGCAAATACTAGTGCTGAATGACAGGGTACCTTGTTACTGATCTGGGACTTTTATGGCTGTTGAAACAAAGGCTCGGCTTACAGAGGTGTTCAACAGGTGACTGTGCAGCTGATTGAAGGAGCCTTTGATGACCACCAGGTGGCGTGTTGAGCCACTGAGTTGTTTTTCTGTTAAACTGCGAGTTCAACACAATGAGACTTCCCAACCCCCATTTGTCCGTGAATTATTTTAATCTTAGCACAGAAATAATATATACCCTAGATTAAATGAACATATAGGAAGCTTTACTGAGAGTCTGCTCATTCTCTTCCACAGTATCAAGAAGTTCTGCATGAGCTATGCTGCAGTCCATTACACAAGATGCATTTCATTTTCAATTGTTTGCTTAGGGGATGTGGAGGTTTCATTGAGTCTAGATATTTATGGAACCATATGGGGATATCACAGATGAATGTGCACAAACTTGTGGTTAGACAAAAAGCTGGAAGAAATATTCAGTGGTGACGTGCAGTTCAGTAATTTGTACTATATAATGACCATATTATAAACAACTGAAACGTGTTGTAAGTTTAGAGTGCATCACCAACTCTCTCAATTAAAAGTGTGGAAATAAGTAGGGTTGAGTTAATACATTTGTGTATTTTAAATACAACATATTACCTGTAAAGTGTCCCACATAACACCAGCGGTGAGCATTTCTTTGTGCACTCTTTCAGCTGTTTGACTAAACTTGTCATTTGACTGTGTGCCACACTGCTCTGCCTTGTTCCAGAAGGCGGAAGGAGGGGGCAGTGAAGCCCCCGCGCATGCGCATGGGGGTTGTTTTTCACAGCCTGTCGCTTAAAGTGAGCTGAGCTACGGGGGTTTCCTTGTCTTTGACTGGAGACCAACAAGCAGAGAGGCGGATGATAACAGCATCAATTGCTGTTATTCAGCCTTCACGCATCTCAATGAACTTCTTGCAGAAAAGCCACTGATCGTGCCTCCTGCTTTTTGCAGGGCAGAGATACTGATCAGTGTCTAAAAACTGCATTTCTTTTTCTTATGAGATTACTTTTTCATAGACTTTTTTTTTTTAATTTCAAGGTCTAAGTAGCCTCTTTCCACCATGGTGCTAGGAAAGGTGAAGAGCTTCACAGTAAGCTATGACTGTCTCAATGACAGCAATGTTCCCGTTTTCTCAAGCGGGGACTGCGTCTCAGGGAGGGTGATCATTGAAGTCACCGGAGAAATCCGTGTGAAATCTCTCAAAATCCACGCGAAAGGATTCGCAAAAGTTCGTTGGACTGAGTCGAGAAATGCTGGATCCAACACTGCCTACACGCAAAACTACACAGAAGAAGTGGAATACCTAAATCACAAAGATATTTTAATTGGAAACGAGAGAGGTAAGAACGTGTGCATTTCTTTTTCTTTTTTTTTTTTAAAGCAGAAGTTTGAAAGAAACTGTGAGATGCTCTTTGTGCTGTTTGAGGATTAGGTTGACTGGAGGACGCAAGAAACTGTGATGATAGCATGATCTATAATAGACACGTCTAAATTAGGTTTGAAAACTTTAACACGAAGGTAAACCGGGAAGGTTAATTTGTGACATTTTGCTCAGCAGAGCACCTTCGTCACTTGTTCGTGTCAAGGTGTCAGAATGAATGACAGCAGCTCAGGCATCTGGATTTTTCACTGTATTTGAAGTGAAGACGAAAACTACCGTGATGGTAGACACACGACGCGATAGAGGAACAACTTGTACTGAAATATAAGCAGTTTTGTTCTAAATGTTAAAGGCAGAAAGGATTCATATAGGTTGTTTCTTTGTAGCTTTTCTTATGTTTCCACCCATTGTTCAAAGCGGTTCAATCCTGTTCAGTAACTGGAGTGGGAGGGGGCGGCGCAAAGCTCCCTGCTCGCCGTGCCATTGGCTGAGGTGCTCATGTGTGGCCAATGACATAACTCTCATGCGGACTGTGACAGCAAAATTCGGCAACTTTGTGACCAAGAAAACACCGAGAAGATACGTGGATCCCACAGAGACACCTGCAGTGTGTGAAAAGCAGTAGCGGGGCCGCACAGCTAACGCTTCCTCTTCTCCCTTTATGATTTTTATTTTAAATGTGTGTTTGGCTGCAACATAACAGGCCCCAATGCTGAATGAGACTACACTTTTAGCAGCTTTGTGTTTGAGACGTGCCTTTGCAGCGTCAAATGATGGCACTGTATCGATATCATATTATACTTTGATAGTAAAATGCGCCCCAGTGGTGAGCTTGTGTGGTGTATTCGTGTTATCTGTGGCTTATTTTTTCTTGTCAATGAATGGGCAGTCGTTTCTGGTTTCGTGCGCTGAAAAAAAACTAATTTCAAATACAGCAGGCGTTTGTTACCGTCCTTCCACTACTGCGAGCAAGCCGCTCGGCTAAAGACACACTTTCTGCTGTAGCTGATGGATAGTGTAGGCAGGCTTGTGGCAGTGACTGCGGCGTCGCACAGTGAATGCGTAATGAGAGCAGAGCGGCTGTGGGAAGCTGTTCACACCGGTTTAGGCCGGTCTCCTCCTGCTGGAGTCTGCCGCTTGACTGACAGCTCCGCACTTGTTTACCTCACTACTGCTGCTGCTACAGGGAGGGAGTGCTGAGCTGGCAGAAGCACCGCCGGCCTGTCGACCCAGCTCTTTAGAATGTACTCGCAGTGTTATAAGTGGAATGAATTATTGTGTTGTTTCACATTTTCAAAGAGGTTTCACGATGCAAATGTGTCCTCCCTCCTGAACAACAATAAGGCATATGTTTTAGTTTAGAGAAATCTGGACAACAAGCTGGTACTTCTTAGAGAAACCTCTCTGTCTTAAGTGTCTTGGTGGTTTCCTCTTCTGTCTTAATCCTGGCTTCTGTCATATCTGCCACAGTGGGCTCTCTTGGATATTCTTCTTCTTTGTTCCTGCAAAAGCACAATCTTGCACTCTCAGTTTCTGACACTTTCTTTTTCAAAAAGTCAGCGTCTTTGGTGTGCTCTAAATATTGGTCTTCTTCTCATCTCTCAATACATTAATTTTATATAGACAGATATAATAGTAAAATCTGTTTATTCTCTTTGTCCCCCCCACCCTGTGTTTTTGGTATGACTTTCAGATGCCTTCGTAGAACATTTTACCCAGGTATGGTATACATGTGTTTGGAATATTGTCCTCCTTGTTTTTCAGACAGTGATAACCCGGAGGAAGGACTCACCACTATCCATTCAGGAAGACATGAGTATGCATTCAGCTTCGAGCTTCCACAGACGTGAGTGTCTCAATACCCACACCAGATTCACAAATTAAATATCATGTGCTGTGAGGATTTCACAGTTAACGTGACCACGTTCTCTTGTCTTTTTTTTCTTATTGTAGACCTCTGGCTACCTCTTTTGAAGGGAAGCATGGTAGTGTGCGCTACTGGGTAAAGGCAGAACTCCACAGGCCATGGCTCTTGCCCATGAAGACCAAGAAGGAATTTACAGTCTTTGAGCACATTGACATCAACACTCCATTATTGCTGGTATGCCCTGCAGTGCTTATTGTTGGATTTGCATTTCAGCTGACTGAGGCATTGTGCAAAGAAAATACTACTTTTATGTGACTCACTCTAGACATAATTTTCCTAATTATGGGGGAACATCGAAAAGAATTTTCCATTTTGAATCTCTAGCTGCTACTTTTCCAGATGTTTTGCCCAGCCTTAAGTGTTGAGAAATCATTTTTAACTATATTATACACCCTGAAATGTAGAGAGATAAAGATTGGTGTTCACAAAGGTATCTAGGTTTTCTTATGTCTAAGGATAATTTTAATTAATGCATCTTTGTTTTTTTTTTTTTCTTTGTCTTCAGTCACCACAGGCTGGCACAAAAGAAAAGACACTCTGTTGTTGGTTCTGTACCTCAGGTCCGATTTCCCTAAGTGCCAAAATTGAAAGGAAGGGATACACCCCAGGTGAGAATAAGTTAATAATGCACCTGATAACCTTGTTAGTCATCTCTTAAACAAATAAAATAAGTTAGTAATTTACACACAGTAAAAGCTGACTGCTGTTAGTTGAAAACTTAGAGAAATGTAACCTTTTAAATGTAACCTCTGTAACTCTACAGGAGAGTCGATCCAGATCTTTGCCGAGATCGAGAACTGCTCATCCCGCATGGTGGTGCCAAAAGCAGCCATCTACCAGACCCAGACCTTCTATGCCAAAGGGAAGATGAAGGAGGTCAAGCAACTGGTGGCTAACCTGCGAGGAGAGTCTTTGTCATCGGGCAAAACAGAGACATGGAATGGGAAGATGCTGAAGATCCCACCTGTCTCACCATCAATCCTGGACTGCAGCATCATCAGAGTGGAGTACTCGTTAATGGTGAGTACGCTCTTCTACTGTATTTGGACTAAATTCATGCACTTTTTTCTTCTTGTCCTTCATGTAGAAGTCCATCATTACTCAGCTCGTTATCAGTACAGAATCAATATCTCTCCCGGGATATTGGCTTACTGGGAAATAGGACACTTCAGGGTACTGACCTACATATTGTTGAATGTCTTTACAAGTCATTCAGCCCTGAGTTTCAAAGGTTTTATCTTATAGGGGATTAAAAAGCTTTTTTCATTTCAAACTAAATACTCACTTCTAAAGCCCTTGCTTATTTTAACCTTCTCTGTTGTCCTCTTGTCTGTGTTCAGGTATATGTGGACATACCCGGGGCAATAAACCTGTCCCTGAACCTGCCTCTGGTTATCGGAACCATCCCTCTCCACCCCTTCGGCTCCCGTACCTCCAGTGTCAGCAGCCAGTGCAGCATGAGCTGGCTGGGAATGGGTCTGCCTGAGAGACCTGAAGGTAGGTCAGATCTCATAGCCATAGGTACGACTGAAATGTCAGTTTTTAAATATTTTCACTCAAAAAATGCTGACATGCTTGTTCTTTCTCTGCAGCTCCTCCAAGCTATGCAGAAATTGTAACAGAAGAGCAGAGGCAGACCAGTCTGGATGTCCCATCATCACGTGAGGAGCTGAATGGTCCTCTTTTTGCCTATATTCATGAGTTCCGCTTCCAGCCCCCTCCTCTGTACTCTGAGGTAAACACAGAACAACACATTTTTCCACTTATTCTTATGGTACAATTTAATTAAATAAGCTATTTGTTTCCATAAATAAAAACTTGTATTTCTCTTCTTCTCTTTACTCCAGATTGATCCAAACCCAGATCATGCCAGCCATACAGAGGACTGCAGGCTTGATGCCTGTCCATCACGCTGAAGGGTTTTCCCTGAAATTCCCCTGACAGGCTTGGGGAACTAAAAGGAACCTGCTTGCAAGGCTCAGCTTTGCTTGTTTTTCTCTTGATATCAACAGCGTTGTATCTTCGTTGTTGTTGGAGGAAAAATAAATTATCCAACCAACCAAGACTTGGACAGACACCCACAGTTGAATTGGGTTGGACAAATCAGTTCCTGCCTTCCCTCATCGAGAGGAACAGGAGTCACTAGTTTGGGGTGTAATTTCTTTCCTGTGTCAGCATGCTGAGGCTGGGATATCTGCAGATGAACACATATTCAGTCTGCATGAGAAAAAAAACCCACTGCTAGCAAGAGCCCTGGTGATAGTATTGACAATGACGAGGAAGAATCACCAAGGCTAGGCCCACCAAGCTCCCTTACAGATTCTTCTGTACTCATGGCACATAAGGACATGTCTCCTTACACAAAGAGCGGGACGAAGCAGAAACATCTAAATAAAACAGGACGAAGAGAGGAAAAAATTCCAATGTTCCAACCATCAGTCTGTGTGTATGAAAGCTTTCAGCAGTCAGCAGAGCAAAGATTAGGTCCTCCTGCCTCATTTGGGATTTTTTTTGCACATTTTATTCTTTACTTGAGTTGTGTGGCTCTGTTTAGTCATGGCAATTGGGGGAAAAAAAATCACTAATAGTTTGGTGTCAGCCTTGTAAAGCACCAGACTAAAAATACGAGACTGCTGGCTTCATTTTTAAAGACTTTCATCTGCATAACTATGAGCAACACTGAGAACAGGATTTGTTTTTGTTTTGCTAAAGACTGAAAAGGACAAGAACAATGCACTGAATTGAAGAATTTTCTTTTTCTCCTTATGTTTCCTCAGTGACTTATTAACTAGATTGGACTTTAACTACAATTGCAGCACACTATCTCCATCTGGAAGCTCCTAAAGATGTTGCCTCCTCAGCTTGGATCCTAGTGTGGCTTCCCTCCTTTAAGTTTAGTTATGTTATTTTGTTCTTGTATTTAGCTCCAATCATAGAATAGCAGATAGCTTTTTTGTGTTGAGCTTCTCTGGATTGAGACTAGGAGGGTTGCAGATGAGCATTTGCCACTCAAGCTATAGCTGATGAGATAAGTGTGTGTGCATGTGTGGGGACAGTAGGTGCTAAATTGTGGAGGGACTTAACTCTAATTACCTGCAGCCCCTCTACTCCCAATCTCAGGGCAAGCTAGGCTTGCATAACTGCCCAAAAAGCACTGTCTCAGGTGGATTTCTCACTTGCCAAAAGGTTGTGAAAAAAAAGTTATAGATTTTCTTTTAAATTGCACTGTTAAAAATAATCAAGAGTCTTTTTTTAACTACCAAAACAAGAGAATACTTGTAAAAGAGAGGCAGCTTTTCGAAATGAATCACATTCCCTTTTTGTCCTGCTACACCTGCCCAGGTCACCCAAGTTAGATTTTTACCAGACCAGTGAAGCCTGAATGTTAGCTCTAAAAAATAAAAAATAAGTAAAAAATGGAATGACACTGCTTCTGCATTATAGAAGCAAACCCAGCACAAATGAAAAGCTGGGGACGTTGCTAAACTTCTATTCAGACTGGTCAGAACAAGTAGTTGTAGTTGTAGTAGTAGTAGTAGTAGTAGCAGTAGTGGGTTGACATGAGTAATACATTGGTTTTCTAACTCATTCAACGCAAAAGACCAGCTGCTTCAGAGGTTTGACTCACTCAGAAATAAAGAAAAAGCAGCACTTTTTGATAAGAAAATAATAATAAAAAAAAAGCTTTCAACGGTGAAGGTCTGGAGGAAAAAAAACATTTGGTACTAACCATGTTATGCTAGAGGAGTTTTCAGTAAAGCAGTCTTGTAGGATGTTAATGACTTTTTCTTAAGTTTACATTTTAAACGTAGATGACACAACTTTGTACGCATTGTGTACGCATGCGCATATTGAGATCCGGCTGGCAACTAAAGATAGGGCTTCTGACAGTATCGACAAACTGCAGATTATTAAAGTGATCTTATCTTAGTGGCCTTGACACAGAAAAGACCTGATCATTATTCTTCATCTTTTGGTGTCTACATTAACTCTCGTTCCTGTAAGTTTTAAGATTTCCGTGTTAAATCAAAAGGACAAAAAGGGAACGGGGGAAAGTCCTTGAGAAGCAAGTGTTGTAAGAAATGGCATCCTGGACAGGCCTCTTGATTACTTTATTTTTCTTACACTTATGAGGGTTGACTACTATATTTTTCCCATGTATTTCTGGGCATTGACATAGTTTGCTTTCTAGTATAACATGTATCTTTCCTGAATTAGTCTCCCTGACCTCTCTGATCCCCCCTCAGGCCTGGGGGTGGCAGCTGTTGACCAGCACACCCCCCCTCCCCCCTCCCAGAAACATTTAGGTAACCTACGATAGCAGCCAAACTGCTTCTTCCAGAGTAGACTCATGTTCTGCACGGTTATATTTGTTTGCCATTCTTTGTTCAGATTTTATCTTAGGGAAACTAAATCAAGCTACACTGTAAAAAATAAGCTTACATGTTTATTTCAGGTTGATCAATTCCATAGTCCATTTGCTTGGGCCTCAGAGTAGCCCAGTGACAAAACTAAGCTAAACTCCTGATTGGTTAAAGTCAGGACCTGAAATGTTCACAGATAAAGAACGTATGAGAATCTGAAACATTTTAGAAATGAAGTGCAATATTACTCACTGAATTCTCTTCATTCTCCATTTGTATGTTTGTTTTTATCTTTTTTTGTCTCTTAATCATGACGATGTATGGATATTCTATGAATATACTATGTTCTGAATGATTTAACCTTTTGTCTAGTTCTTCCTTTTGATTTAAATAAACATTTTGTTCTAAATTACAATGGACTGTGAAGTGAATTTTTTATGTGAGGTCGAACGCAAGTGTGACATGTATGCAACAAGCTTTCTTTACACTTCTGTACTAGTTTTGTCCTTGCGTTAGTTAAGGCACACATTCATCCTAACACCAACATGTACAGTTGGTCAATCTTTGACAGAAAACATTTTTTCCACTGAAAAGCAAACCGTTAAAATGAAGCAGCATATGATAAATCATTACCTGCTGCCTTTTTTTTTCTCTGGTAGAAATCTTTTATTTGGGTCATGACAGCTTCAGATTATGAGCACGCAGGTTGCCACACTGTACTAAAACTAGTACAACAGTGCCCCTAGAGGACTTTACGTAACCTTACTGCCTCAAATGTGCATGATAGTAAAGCTAAAGGCTCCAAGAGTGTGTGACTTACTATCACCATAAATAGCAGCACACTGACAATTAGCTATAAAAAACTTACAGAATATTTAAAGTTTGTTTTAGGATGTGTTGTAATTTTTTGAATCGGAGATGAATCACGATGATGATCCAGAACTAAAACCTCTGTTAATGTCTCCAGTACAGGGACTGATGTTGAACGGAGGAGTCATGACTGATTCCTCCTTTTTATTCTATTTCTGCATCTTCAAACTGAACTTTATTGACCAAGGTTTTCAGGGTGCTCAGGTCAGAAGAGGAGAGGTAAGTGTGTAATCTTGTAATCTATGTATGTAATCTTACGTTAAGTGCACATATGAATTATGGTTCTGTCAGTGGTGTAGTGGTGTCTGGAGAAGTGGGTATACTGTAATTGTAGCCCCCAATTTTTTTTTGCGCCCTACACAGCAAAAGCAAAAAAGTGCCCCATTATTAATAGTGACAGTCTTACATATTTAGTTCTCACTAGAAAGGGACAGGACTATTTACATCTGCTGCCTTACTTCATTCACTAAGGACAAGGATCATTATGAGATTAACAAACTACAGATGCAGATTTTGCAGATCATCCTAATGCATTCATTTTCTTAGTCCATGGGGAAACTAGATTCTTTTGTAAAAAGT
>JAUYWH010000027.1:9073748-9100075 GCA_034779795.1 Ctenopoma multispine | reverse complement strand
TCTGCAGCACATAAATGCTGTCAACGTGGATGTAGACTGTCACAGTATGTGGACTGAAAAGCGCCGTATAACCGCGTCTACCCTGTATTACACTGCAGCGTATACCCGTAATAGGGGCATTTATTAGTGGGTATACGCTGTGATGACCTAATAAGACTACAGGACTACACTACTGGGTTCTGACTGCTTCAGGTCTGAGTGACTCAAAGTGCAACATGATTTACTCAGAATCTTCTTTTGAATCTTTTTCTTAGCTTTTATTATAGGCTTTTTTGGCTGTTTTGGTTCTATTTGTGGACAACATGTGGAGTAACATGTTAAAATTCTTGATGAGAAACAGACCCTAACCCTAACCCTGTTCTCAAAGGTAGTGTGTGCTTTACAGAAAACAGCTGGTAATAAAGTGGCAAGTTAGCTGTTACACTTTTATTACACTAAATATACGTTAACTATAACCCAGTGTGTTGCAAGAAAACTAAAAATTATTCTGGAGCCTTTCTTTGAACTCACTGAGAAACCTAATATGAGTTCACATCTACAGGTCAAGTGCACAGGTCAACGTATAGCAAAGCTGCAGAGCACTATAGTGAATTTTAGATGATAGTTATGTTGTATAATCTTTAGTAATTTACATTATTTTAGGTTCTCTCATGGCATTGGTTTCTGTGGTTCAAAATTTTGTTTTTTCAAGTCTTATTTACACAAAAGTGTCTTGCCTTTGTTTAGTTTTTTTTGTTGGCATTATATTAATTGAATGTAACATAACCTAACTTAAGTGGTTCTTTAATTCTTTGTTTTACGCTGAAGTAAATATGTAACTAGCACAGGTTGCTGCAGTGCTGCTCCCTGTCTGTTAACTGACTATGCATGACCTATTTATAACAGTCTGTTTTGTGAGCAATCAATTTCACACAAAGTGTATCAATACGCTTATTACGTCAGCCCGGTTTTATAATAATCTATTTTCTTGCAAACGATGAGCGTGCACGAATTAGCTCAGCAGTTTCGATCATGCAGGATGGGAGTGAGTATATTGTACTGTGTGTCTCAAGCCAAGCGGGAATGAAATGTACGGAATGATCTCTAAAAAAGCATGAAAGTCATTGCTATTGCATAACTGAACCTGGCAGTTCTCACAGATGTCTGAATGTCCTCTGAGATACGGTAACCTACAGCCATTGTGGTGTAAAGCAAGAAAAACTCACCACAACTACACCAGAGCAGAAACATGCTAAGTGCAAAAGTCACTGCTCATGAACCAAACTGGGAATTTTTGCAAATTATCTGGTTTGAGCGAGCGTCCGTGATGACTCAGCAGCCCTGTCAGCTTTGACCAAGCACTTCAGTTTCCCTTTGTCCCGTCTCTACCCGGCCCCCTTTGACTTTTGTGGAGCCAGGCCTTTGTAGGTGTCTGACCCCTACAGATTGAAAAAAAAGGAGGAGGGGATTATCGAGGGAGCGCATAGATTGCATGTACAGTATGTGTGTGCAGTGGGAGTGTTGATTAGCAAGTGCTGACGCTTCACAGGCCTCAGCTGTTTCCTCTCACCAGCTAATCCCACTACCCAGAAGCCCCTGTGATCCAGAGGTTCTCGGCAGCTTGCTATGACCAGGCACGTTCAGCACTCGTAGGAAGAGTTGGACTGAGGCCCCCATACTTCTGCTCGCTAGTGCCGCATCATCACTGTGACATAATAGAAATACACACACACACACACACACACACGTCTATGTACTGAAGCGTGGAGTATTGGAACAGCCTATGTTTCTACAAATCTGAAAATGTTATGCAAGGGATGATCCACAGATTCATACTAAAACAATATATCTGAACAAATCTAGTTTGTGGCTGCTGTTAAATAACCTGTGAATGCCAGCCTACAGAAATAATATCACACGTATTCAGTCCCACATGTTGCATCTAATGAACATTTCTTCTTCTTGAACATAATGTTGCAGTGACTGAGTTGTTTTGCAGACATTAGAGACCCGTTGAAGAGGTATTCTGACCTTTGTTGCTGATAGTTTGAATAACTGACAGAGTTGTGCTAATGTTTAGCTGTCACGAACACACTTCTCTGCTTCTGTGTATTGCTGTGGGTCAAATCTAATTGTTCATAACTTGTTTACTAGATGAACCTACAATACAAAAGGGTTCAATGAGGACACTTCTGGATCACTTCCCCAAATTCCTGATACGCGCTTCTAATTTCTCCTAGAGTCAAATTGAACTGCTTTATTGTCTTTTCTTTCAGTAGGTTGGTCCTGAATCAGCTGTTACATTTTCATAAATCCCATGTAACAACTCAGTTAAAGCAGTGAAGATAAATCAACATCACACTTTTCCAAGTTTCACACTGGACCACAACTGGCTAAGAAACCGTGTTACAAAGTAGGTAAATATTAAAAAAACAGCCTTCTAGTGTCTTATTATAGATGATTCTGCACAGTCACGATCAAAACCACCCAGTTCATACAGCCTGCAGGAAAGAACTATACCATGAACATTTTTTATCATCCCCTACCACTCACACACAGCAGCCCTACAGTCAGCCCTGCACCTGTTCTGAAGACAAAATTGCTCTATTATTTACATTGGGTAGAAAGAAAGGAACAAAGACAGAGCTACATACATCTAGACTGAATGGAGGTGGAGCAGGGACCACTGACACCAGAGGCTGCAGCGATTTTATCACTGGAAGCTGTACCGTTTATCAACCTCACCAGGATCAAGTTGTTTACCTTCCCTGAATGTACCCCATTAGGCAGCTGTAAGAGAGGATGATTTACCATGACACAAAGCAAGATCTCTCACATTCTTTATTTACCCTGCAGTGATTTTACTTCATCAGAGAGCAAGCACAACATGAGATCAGTGTGTGCGTTTCGACAGCAGCTGTTGCACATAAACAGTATGTCACTTGTCGGTTTTTAGACTACTTGCCTCCTCTTCTAAACTCAGCTTCAAGTCTCCAGAGTCTGTCCTCACCTTGCTGATGCGTCATATTTTCTGAGCAGTGTGCAGAAATGAACATTTTGTTTTTTCACACAATTTACTGTGGCTATCAGTAAATATACGACAACAGCCTCAATACACAGAATGGCTATCATTTGTGATGATGGTGCTAATTGAAAATCTTTTTAAATATCCTCAGTGGAGCAGTGTGGAGTGTTGTGGATCTCCATGTTTAGCGTGGAGGGGAACCCGATAGCCAGACTGACAGTATGTTCCCATGCCAGGACTCTCATCTTTGCCATAGCAAAGTCCTAGCATGTCAGCATTCCAATCATCTCTCTCTCCTCTCTCTCTTTCACACACACACACACACACACACACACACACACACACACATACTGCACTGGCATGTTTGCAATTTAGCACCACAATTTTAAGACTTTGCTGTTACTACTGATAGGAAAAGTCCTGCACAGTTTGCACCTCTTTTTGCTGCAATGTGGGAGCAATAGTCAAAATAGATTTATGTAAAGGAAGGGGTCAGGCTCTAAGTACTGAAGATAATCTTAGTTGCTAAAAAGAAATACTGTAAGTATAGGTACCGATATTGCAGTAAATGAACCCACAGAGTCATACAACCTGTGGAGAATGATGTCAGTTTGATCTTTAGTATTCAGGCTGTTTGAATATTTGAGATTTTCAATTATCATAAGTTTATACCTGTCAGCAGAGGTAAACAATACTTACTCAGGCCTGATTGTATTAATATCCACTAGTGTGCAAATGTCTAGTGCTATTATGCCATATATATTTATTTCTTATTCTCTTTATTACAATACACTATAAAATATAGAAAATATGTGCACAATAAAAAAAACTGATTCTTTAAGGCTAAGGTGACAGATATTGAGTATGATTTCTGTAGAGGAATCTGGAAAGGTCAAGGACAAAAATAGGAGTGGAAGACCTGTCAAAATCTGATGAGAAGTTTTCAGAGTTTCTTCTCTGAGACACCGGAAGACGTCCAGCAAGGACCTGACTCAGCATCTGGCAGCTTCATCTGGATGCCAAGTTGATTCTTCCACAGCTCGAACAAAACCTGATCAGGATGGTCTTTGTAAAAGGAGAGCAACCAAGAAGCCACTTATTGTGTTTCTAGTTGTTCTAACGTAAAAACTGAGAAGTCAGAAGTCATCTGAAGTATTTCACACATCCACATTGTTTTGCATAATTTTTTAAGTTCCCTTCTTAAGTCTCACTTCATCACCAGATGTGTTTGAAAAGAAGGCAGAGGTCAAAGCTGCTTCAGTGACTATCGCAACTTTGCATAAGATAGTATTTCTTGGTTTGAAATGTCTTTAGACAAACTGCATGACATAGATCCAAGGAGAAAAACAAAGTCTGACTGAGAGTCTGAGATTATCAACACGCTTCTATGTTCAAAATGTACTACACAACATAAAGTGAAGCACTATATGGTGCAGCTCAGACTGCATTTCCTCCCGACAGTGAGCAACGCTGGGTGCTCCGCTCTATTCTGAGAGCTTGAGGGGAGAAATGAGAGATATTTGTAGCAACAAGACCTCTCCCGCTATGTCATAGAGAATTCTATAGTTGTAGTTCTAAAAATAGACTCTGAAAAGCTTTCATATACTGTAAACAGTAAAGATGTACTTGTTAGGTGGTGAACTGATTATACAGTATATTAAAGGCCCTATGTTCATATCCAGAACCTTATTTCTGTCAAGCAATAATCCTAACCACCATCAGTATCCATTATTTCCTTTCCTAATAGATGAATTTGCATCTGAAAGCACACAGATGTACTGGGTAAACAAAATAATGTCAGTGCCTCATAAAAAATGAGACACCAGGTGATTTAGTTCCTCTGATCCCTTTTCATGTTTGTTATTAAATACTCTTTAGTCTATTTGTGGCATATAAAATATGATAGCTAATAGGATGCCACTTAATCAAGCATGATTATGTAAGGTGAAACTGGACGTGCTTTTTATGCAACTGCCTCCCCAAAGTCCTTGGTCACCTTATGTTCTGTTTCGAGGGGATGAGAAGCTGGGCTGAGGAGTGCTGTTTCACCACTTGTCTTATTTTACCCTGCTGGTCCCCAGTGGAAGTTGCTCACTTTCCTTTTTTAGCCACGGCTGACTCATAGCACAGCTCCTATCTCACTCTCTCTGCTCTTTCACAAAGTCCCCGCTCAGCTTTAACTCTCCCCCTCTATGCCTGCTCAGATTCTTCTGAGTCACAAGGAGCAAAGACGCCCCTCTTGTCGAGCCCTCTCTGTGATATTCACTCCTGAAAAACAACAGGTGCAGCAGGGCTTGAAGAGGCCAGGTTGTCTGGTGGGCAATGTGTCTAAACCTTCCAGTCGCTGGTATTTCACCTCTTTGCCCCCACACATCTAATATGCTGCCTCTTCCCCATCCTTCACTCAGTCTCTCTAAACCCACTCACCCTGTGTGTGCTTGTCCCACTATATACATGTATCACTGCACTTGTTCCACCACTGCCACTTGTTACTCAAATTTAAAAGTCCAGTCCCCTCTCCTCCCCATTGGATGCATATTCTGGGGTTTGTAGACTTCTGGCAGCTGCCCTGCCAACTGCACCACGGTCACCCCTATTACACATTATACTATTATATATTATTCACCACAGTCTCGCACAGTGAAGACCCTACCATAAGTATGGCCGTCTATTTCAAAAATAGTCTCATTAATTCCTTTTTTTTTTTCAAATCTGTCTGACAACTCATTTCTCTCTATGTCCCTCTCTCTTCAATGCATAGCAGCTTATTTCAGTTCTGTTTCAATATCTCCACATTAATGTACAGATATAGAAGCAATACACAGATGTGCATGTGTAACTTAGACATGAAGATGTGTTGTTGCACACAAAGACCCATTTTACAGTTCCTAAACTACAACAACAGCTTGTGGGTCAACAGTTTTCTCTTTGTATGGTCCCAGTATGGTTTCTAGGTCAGTGGTGTTGTGCACAAGATAGGTTTCAAACATCACATGGTCTTTTTTTCTAACCCTCAGTTTAACACCCTCTAGGTGAAAGCCCTGTAATTTCCAAAATAGCATGGTGACCTTATCCACAGAGTAAAATGGGTTTTACAATACAGCATCATTGGGGAAACTACACAAATGTTGTAAAGGCCTAAAAGGGGTTTGCTCAGTGGGTTAGTTGTGCTGCTTGAAAAAAGGCTCCAACTATAACATTATTAACAGCAGAAAATAAAACTCTAGTAAAAACAGTATTTTTATGTTCTCACCACTTAAACGTGCGCCACATGCTCTGAGGATGTACCACTTGTTGAAGGTCTTACTATTTTGAGTTTATGTGTAGCCTTTAGACCTGCCGTTGCCTTGTCAAGACATAAACACACTTTACAGTGAGAAGAACTCACAAAAACGGCTTTGACCTTGCTCAAAATAGGACTGAGACACTTGTTGCTGATTAGTTTATATATGAGCTGACATTAAAAACAACCCCAAGGCTGCAGCTTGATTGTAAACAGTGGCCAAATGCCTAAATTGCAGAGACGAGTGAAGGAGAGAGAAAACAAGTTTAAGAACACTGTGAAATCTTTGGTGAATGATTCTTTTTCTGTTTGGTTATGTTTTTAGCACTTTTAGCTTTTTTGTAATTGCCTATATTCTTAACTTATATAAGCTTTTAAACACGATTGACTTGTTTTAGTACTGTACTGTATGTATGTGTCCCATATGCTTCTACGTATTAGGGCCTACTGTCTTAAAGATTACTGTTATAAACAGGGCAGAGAATCGAAAAACACAGTCCAACATTTTCTCAACATCTTGGTTATCACATGGCCAGCTGTTGTCCGTGAAGCTGAATCCAGCAGAATGGATAGGGACGACCAGGTGACTAAAGAAGGAACAGACACATACGGACACCCACACAAACTCCCACACAGACACACACCAACGCACAAAGACTGAGTTGTGTGTTCATATTGTCCCCTAGCAACACTGTTGTGTCCAAATGACAATTTGACGAAAGCCACAAAAGATATTAGTCATAACAAAGTGACAGCTGCTGAAATATTGATGGGATTTGAGTTGGCTCCGTGACATAAGAGGCTGTAACAAACCAGTGTTGCACAACAGATAAATGACCTATGACAAGTTGTAATTATGGCACTTTTTCCAGTTGTCAGAGTTGCGCAAAACCTTTCTCACAAATACACTTTTCTGGATTGTTTCTTGTAACTTATTTTCAAGAAGTGAGTCATTTCTGTAAAACTCCTGCTTCACTCTTATGTTAATTTACCATTTGACATGACGTGAGGAGTATGTCAGGTGAAACACTGACGGACGTGAGAGGAGAACTGCATTGGTTAGGGAGAGACTAATCTCCTTTCTGTAAACTCATTCTGATTCATATTTCACTCTCTCTTAATCTGTCAATCTGTTCAATTATAGGGGTCTATTTAGTTTCTCTTTCTATTTCATTTATTGCTCAATCACACCAACCCTTCTTCTTAAAAAGCAGTTTGTGTTTCATTTTTCACCCTTTCATTTCTGTCTCTGTCTCTTCCTTTCAGCTTTCATCCCTTCTCCTCTCCTTTCCTCTCTGAGCAATGAATCACCACTGAGTCATGAGGGTCCTGTCGTGGACTTCAGCTGACAGCAACCACCAATAGGAAAAAGGGAAAGAGACCACACCCTTCGTAGTTCCACCCATGCTGCCTCCTACTCAGAAATCTAACACACACACACACACACACACACACACACACGCACAACACACACACAGTTTTCCCTTCCACGTGGTACTAATCAGCAAAAGAGTCACTTTAGGATAAGGGCAGTCCGGTCCGGTCTGCTCCAGTTCTGTGACTCATTTTAATCATCTGGAGCGGCTGCCCAGTGAAAAAAGAGACTAAACGCCCTCTCTCATTTCATCTAACTGAGTCAGTTTTTGGCAGCCGCTCTCTTTTCCCTCCAAATGAGGAGAGCGGCGGCAGTGAGTGCTGCAAGAACTTCGCCCATCCTTTCTGTGAACTGAGCAGACGAAGAGGAATGTGTGACACATATGAGTACAGTTGTCTTACAGTTTCACAGTGCTCCCCATGTGCGCAGCTTCTCCTTGGTGAAGTGACTTTTGACATGAGTGTTATATAAGGTGAATGCTGACATCTAAGCATTTTACATGATGTAGTTTTTAAGACCCTATTATTTTATTTTATTATTTTAATCCACTACAAAACTGTTCTGAACACGATGTGTTTTAATTACAAAAATGCAGTTTCATGTCAGACTGTTCAAAGAGCTTACAGAGAAAATGTTTTATTTTTTCTCTACCTGTGTTTGCAACAGAGGAACCAGGGTTTAAGTCAGCAGTGGTTGTACTTTCTGAAGTTGAGTGTTGGGGCCTGAAGCATTTTCCACACCTAGCTGCCTGTTTAACCCCCTGACACACAGCTGCCTACATTACCAGTCAAAAGTCTGGAGTCACATAGGAATTACAGTGCTTTTTCTAAATATCAGTTATTCTTTTAAATGAATAAACTGGCATTAGCAGACATAATATGCAATTATAATTCTTACAGTTCTAATGTTTGTTGATGACAGGCCTCTGTATGTGTATGTAACTATGCCTTTAAAAAAATGTTTCTAGTTACAGTGGTCATTTATAAAATTATCAATGTCTACAATGTATTTCTGATGTTTAGAATGGTAATTTCTAATTTGACTGGTAGTATATGTCCTAATGTTTATTTTGTCAGGTAACACTAGGACAGTAAGATTTTGAGGGGAAATAAATCGCATCCATGCAAACAAACAACACACACAGTATAAATGGCCAAAATGTTATCATGAGATGTAGTCGTTCAGAATTATGTGTTGTTATGAAGTTAATGGTGTGTAATTTACCTGCTGACTTCAATAAAGCATTTGAATGGATAAAAACATCTTCATGTCTGTGGTCAGTTAAAATAACTACCCACAAAGCCGACTGTAATGCCACTGAGACCACACTCTCCATGCGGTTACCTCTGTTGTCCACCACCCCTGCCGATGCTTAACAACAGGTGGAGGACTGTAAACAATATGACCTATGAAGCATGCAGCACATAAAAGAGATCATATTAACGCTGAATAAATGCTTCCCGGTAAAGATGTTCAAAGTACAATCAACAGTGTAACAGAGGTGAGTTTGTGAAAGAGAAAGAACAAGTTAAACGATAAATGACACGTCTCTAGTGTTCATATTTAAAAACACTCTGTCCTCAGTTCTTGCATCAAGATATTGGACTCTATCAAAGCATGTGGCTGAGGGAAACGTCATGGGAACGGTGAAAGAGAAAAGATATGACAGATATATTACAATGAAAACTGCACTCCTCTTCTGATCTGAAGCACTTTTCTCTCATCACAAAAAGTCCATTGTGTGACTTTGTCAGTCAGCTTCCCCACCAGCAACCCTCGGGTCCTGTCCTGACTGCCTTGCATTTGACATTTCATCATGATACGCAACAATAACATGTATTGTTGTCTCTGGTTGCTCTGCCTCATGCTGCTGCTGCTTGTCCAGTCACAAAGCCAGACCAAACCAGAGTCACGAAAACCTTCTCACTGATGTGTCACTTCCTTTAGCTTAGAAAGGTCACATGTCTCTACACCTAGGTCACCATTACTTTCCCCCTGGATTGCTAGATAAAAACAACTTTCTCCTCACCTCCTCCTTTTGCTTAGTTACTGTCCTTTTTAACAGTCTGTGTATTAGGCAGGTCTGTAGATGCTTCTCATTTGTGTAGCAAAGTGATTTATCCTGTTGCACTTTGAGCTGATGCAAACAGTACTGAACAGATGCAAACATTAAATTAACAGACGTATGATGTCTCTGTAAGAATTTCAAAATCCCTAATGGTAACAATAAAGGTGGAATTTTATTTTTCGCTGTTGCTGATGTTGGTGGTGATTGTGATGTTGGTAGTCATGGTGGATAATACGGGCATCGCAACAAAAAGCCATGTTCCACAGAGGACAGGACAGCTATCACCCTCTCATATGTATGAGGCAGTCACATAAACAGGGATCTAGTGGGTGATAAGCAAGAACTGGTCTCAGCCTGCTTGACTGAGGAATGCAGGCTGAGAGAGGAGAGAGAAAGATCCAGAGAGGGAGAGCGGTTATAGAGCGATGGTTGTAGCTGACTTTACTCCTCGCCACAGATAGCCGTTGACTCATAGAGACTATATCAAAGCTCTGCTTGTAATCGGCTTTAGTACAAGGAGCCATGTGCGTAAGACACAAGAGTACGCACATACATAGCTGACTTTGAGCTGCATGTGTGCACTTGCACAACACTTGGGATCAAAGGGAAACTGGATGAGTTTCAGATATGGCTCTTGTGTTTTGTGACTCTCAGAGAGGTCTATGAGAGGCCAGGAAAACAATTCATCTGTCCAAACTGTTTCAGGTAGCCTGTGGTGGAAAATACATACGGTCATGTACCTTACATGTATGTAAGGTTATGTATATACACTACTAACACTCATGCACAGGGTGATACACTGATTTGCACACTTTTGCATGCATGTGAACATGCATAAACATGTTCATGTCCCGATACATTTTGGCCAGTCACACGAAAATCGCATTAAAGTTTACATAATGTAAGCACATCAAACGTCATAGAGGCAACAATCTAGTTTTCTTGCCAACTAGACAGCATAGTGAGAACAAGACACAGTGTCATTTGCAGACATGATATGTCTACTTCCATTGGCTTCACACAGAGCTACTTTTATGACCCCTAGTCAGCCATGTTGGCAAGACCACCACCGAGAGTGTTGCCTTTCATTTAGCAGAACTGTGTAACATAGAGGAACTACAGCCTGCTTATAACACTGTGTCCACATAAGTGTTGCAGAGAAATGATAAAGGACAAGCAGTTGACCAAAAGGAAATTTAGTTTTGACCCTTTATTGTCATTCTTCACTCTAGGTTTTTCTTCTATAACGTTTAAAATGTCTTTCAGGGCTGTGCTGCTACACTCACTGGTATCTAATTCAATCAATAATCCACTAATTTCAATGAACGTGCTATATCGATCTATGATGTCTATGTCTGTGGCTTAAGACATCCTGTTTGCTCCAGCGCTCCCGGGTACACCTCCACAAGGCTGTCTTCTAATCTGTCTGACCTTTGGAGTCAGTGAACGGAAAGAGTCAAAAGGTCACGTTATCTGACCTGGGTGTCAGCAGCTTCAAATAAAAACTGAGCAAATGCTGGACTCCTGGAAAATTCAACTGGCATCCAAGTGCTCAAGTGCATTTCATCTATTTCAATTATGTTAGCAAGTTAGTGTGGAGCCACTAAAATCGAGCTCAAGTCTGAGTATAATGTGTTTGTTGATGCGTTTTGTTCCCTATTTCACATAGACGTCCATAGACTTAGGATATCACTGTACAGATGATTATACATTTCACTTTTAAATAACAATTAATAGATGATGTGTAAGTTTTTATGACTTAACTTATTGTGAAATCATTTGTTGATTTTACCCAAAAATAAACACATACTCAAAGTTTTCAAACAGCAAGAGACACCGCTGGCACTGCCGAAGCCACCAGATACGTCCCAAGACTAGTTGGTGATGTCAGACACCAGTGTAGCAGTGATGAGTGCAATGTAGCTGACGGCAGATGACAAGATGGTTTAAATCACTTTGGCTTGTCCAAGTGTAGAGAGAGGAGCTTGCTCTCATAACACTGCAGGAAAGGTCATCAGTTGCCATCTTAATGAGGAGCAATATACTGTGCACACAGACACACACATACATGCACACTGACATAGGAACATTCCACTGATCTGATGTCAGGTTCCTTCCATGAACATATACAAACACATGTACAAAAGCTCCCTGTCCTCCTCGCACTCTCATTTAAGTGTGTTTACCTTTGACTTTCTGAGTCACCTTGTGTCCCTGTATTGTGCAACTTTGCATACGTGAATGAAGCTTCAGTTGATGCTGCGTCCTTTTGGGGGTTTTTTTCTCCTCCTCTGCGGTGTGTTTCGGGGAAGGCTGACAGGAGCATAGGGGAATGTAGTGGGAGCACAGGGAGCCAGCCATGTGTGTGTAATACACAGATTCACAAACACTAGTAGGACAAACCACGTCGGGAACACTGATGCGTGATCAGGAATCTCTGTGGGAAGATAACATGCTCTTAATATGGCTATTTGTTAGATATGAAAGTAATCTTGAATCTTATTTTGAATCTCCCCTCTTTGAGTTAAACCTATAAAATCAGCATCCATACCCTTCTAATTACCTTTAAGCAAGCTAAAGTGGTTAAGTTGTTATTTGACAGACGTCACAGAGAGCTGATTGGTTGATCAAATTACACCTACACTGCCAAGATACTTCTAATAAGGGATGTTTACAGTAATTAGATACAGTAAGCTACTGTGTGAGGTTTTCAGTGCAGTACATGTACTCCAAAAGAAGGCTGAATTATAAGCAGTACAACTCACTTGTAGAAACAAATCAACTTTTTAATTTACTGATTTAACATATAGAAACTATTGTCACCAGGCTTTATTGTTTGTGTGAAAATGTGTCACGCGACTATCGTAGTCTGACACAAACACGTTCCTTTCAAACATTTCGTATTCACCTAAACAGTGCAGGTAGAGCCGAACAATCATCACCCAATCATTATGTAGTAGAGAAAAGACCAGGAGGAAGCAGTCAAAGGTGGCATTATCATGTTTCGGTGATTCACACCCTATCCATTGAATTTAAAGAATGATGTAGTCCATGGAGACCATTGTTGACAGTATAAACACTAATTTAATGTCACGGAAAGCATATGAATAAACACAATGCCATTTCTAATTGTTTAGTAGCGTTACCTCATCTCCTTCATCTTTGCTGAAAGAGAAATGCATTCATAACTTTATCAAAAAGCTATGAATGGTGAGGCGTTAAAAGAGCGAGATCATTGATAGTTCCTAAAATAGAACATGAGTGATGGGAGCCTGTGCTCTTTTCATCTCTCTGTGCTCGATGCCTCTACTCTACTTTTTTTTTTTTTTTTTTTTTTTTTCAGACCACAGACCCTCAGCACAGTGGTGATTCACTGAGAACCAGAAGTGCAGTGTCATCATCTGAGCATCCATATGGACAGACTGCAGGCGATATGTGAACCAGCCGTTGCCTGTTTGTCTGCTGTCTTATCTCTGTTGCTTCCTCTGGGCACAGACAGAAAGAGAGGGCATACAGGCGAGGACTTGGACATAAACACGTTCCCCTGCAGTGCGGTGTCTCTGGGATTGAGGCTGGTGGGCTGGAACATATACAGCTAAAATCCAGCTGATAGATCATTTGATTTTTACAAAATCACACATGAGATCATTTTATTTGATGTGATTTCTTATTAAAACAGACAGAATACTAGTGACCTACTCAAGGACGTGCAATAGCCAAATATGTGAGAAACAAAGTCATTTGTGAAACGTGATAATGTCACCATGTAAGATCTGCAGTGCTCACAAATTGCCCCAGTATGTCAGAGTTCATAAACACGTTTAGCCTGATCACTAGCATCCATCCGTTAGCTGTCTGCTTATCCTTAAGTGTTGTGGGAGGGCCGGAGTCTGTTCCAGCTCACACAGGATGAGAAGCAGAGTACATTCTGGACATTATCTAATACTGAATGTGACCACTAAGAGTAGATAAGATGGGGGGCAAGACTGCTTCTACTGTAGTTAATTACATAACTGAAATATGCAATAGAATATACTGTACCATGCATTTCTTAGTAGCAGATAACTAGTTGTCAGCAGTTTTTATGCAAGAGTTACATATGTTTTAGATGTTTATCAAAAGTCTAAAGGCCAGAGAGTAATCCTTTTGCAGCACACTCATTTTCTTTGTACTCTTGTATGACATAATGCAGTCTGCAGGCAATGCAGTTCTTTCTAATTGCTACATAATGGACATATGTCATTGTTGTAATGTTGCCATGATGGCAAACAGCAATACCGCATTGGAATTAATTGCTTGTGTCTTAACTGCTTTTCTTAGAAGGAGTTCCACTTTCAAATGGGCCCCTTGGAAATGCTAGATGACAATCAAAAGTTCTTACTGGAGTATTACAACCTCACTTGTTTCTGATGAACACAAAGCCAGAAGCTGCTGCCATTAAACAGTGGAGTTTCATCTTGTTAAATGGAGTAATGACTTCTTTGCTCATTACAGCTATGTTTTCTTTCAAATCCCTAAGGAAAGACTCCAAATGATGGTTAAAAGATGGATCTCAAAGTGAAATAACAATTTCACATGAAACTGAGAAGACAACATTGTTGTCTTCTGGGATAAGATGTTTTGTGTCAGAAATTTCTCCACACTCCACTGTGGATAAAGTTTGCTTGCTGTTTGCCCCTTAAGGGTGGAAAAGTGCCACAGAGAAGAACAGAAAAATAGAAGTTTTGCTCTTGCACTCACATAGTCTTTCACAGTGAGCTAGGATCAATATCCATCCATCCATTATCCTAACAACAGGGCTGTCCTAACAATCCCAGCTGTTATAGGGCAAGTGGCCGGCTACACCCTGGACAGGTCTCCAGTCTATCAAAGGACTGACATATAGAGACAGAAAGCCATTCGCATCTACGGGTAATTTAGAGCTACCAATTAAACTAACTACACGTCTTTGGACGGTGGGAGGAAGCTGGAGTACAGGCAAACTCCACACATTACTCGCACGTCCTTCTTGCTGTGGGCAGACAGTGCTAATCACCACAACCACGGAAAATCAATACATTTTATAGATTTTTGGTGAATATTTTCTTGTACACTCACACTTCCCTGTCACCAATTAAACTTTAACTGCATTTTGAATATTTCCCCCACTCCTCTGCAGACCCCAGCAGAACAGTCATACATCTCCTCATGAGGGTCTGACCCATGACCCCACAGTGACTCACTTACATAAGCACCAGAGAGGTGCCAGCCCACTTTTTTTTATAAGGTTTGAGCAGTAAAAATTAAATCAGCACATCCAAATGTAAATGATTTATTAACACTGTTACACAAAGTACATGCTCAGCAGCAGAAGTTGTGCCAAAGGGGCACATCTGGTTATCTCTTTTGCTAGAACTCTACAGACAAAATCTAAATATACATTCAACAACAACTCCCTCGAGAACTTTTAAAAAATTAATTTAGTAAAACATTTATGTAACAGATCTTATATATATATATATATATATAAAACAGATGTACAGTAAAAAGCATATACAGTATCAAACATCTATATGAAAATTTTCTATTCAAAAAACTGTTTAGTGCAAAAGTATTTTATAATATAAAAATACTGTGTGTTGTAAATTTTTGTTTCTGATATGAAGAATAGAGGGCATGGAATCCATAGGAGGTGGAGAGGTTAGAGGTGTGTGTCTGCGATGGGGATTCGTCTCAGCTCAACTATTTGAGAGCTGGTTACGCTCCCTCCGTCGTGGCTTCCAGGGATGGACTCGTTATCACTCACATTAAGGCCGGTCCCTGAAACAGACACAAACATTAACATTACATTACACAAAAACACGATTAGTTTCTCTTACATAATTAATTCATATACACGCAAGAATGTGTGCAGCATACAGTGTATTTTGGTTTGCTGAGTTCTTCATATTACAGTAAATACAACTTGCTTAGCAGCTGGATTCACCTGATATTCACATCTGAGTTTTTTATCTCCCACATTTATACTAGCATAGATACAGACAGTTCTACCTACCTTTGGTGCTGTACAGTATAGTTACTTCAACAAGAAAGTTAATGTGTTTTCAGCACCTTTTGTTTGTTTGCATGATATCTCAAGGGTTTGTGGTGTTTCAGTGAAATCAGCAGTTGTTATAAGAATTTTTCCATGTTTCCACAGTTTTCATACAAACTACTGCACCTAAATGACAACAAATTACTGTAGGGCATGTTGATGTTAATCTAGATCCAGAATCAGATAAAAAAAATTTTATATTATACATTTTTTTCATGTTTAAAAAAAGACCCTCATCACAGCGACTTACAGACCCCCCCCAACACTAACCAATTACTATATTGTTATTCTGTGCAGCAAATGATCTTTACTCCTAACTGACTAGTTGTGATTAAACCAGGTTCTAATTTAAGTGTGACACATTCAAGGTCAGAAGTCAGAAAAATGTCCTTATGACTAGTATAACAAAACATTTTCAGCAGGATGTTCTGATAAAACTCTAAGTTTAGAGTTTGCAAAGATCAAGTATTCACTGGATAGTTTTCTTGAGGCCAGGCCAAACACCTGTGATCAGCCAAGGGCCTTCACTTAATTAAATCTTGTAAACGTGCCTCTGTGCTGCACATTCATTAAAATGATTACTTTGTTCTGCTGAGCTTGCTGACAAGGATACAAATAAATTCTTAAACTTTTCTTCTGCAGCCCTGAGGATATTTAAGGTAAGGTCGACTCTGGACAGCAGAGAGAAGTCAAAAAAGAGCAGTTCTGAGACAGACATCCTGCTGTTGCAACAGTCATATAAACACAAACATCTGGGCTTAACAACAACAACAACAACATTAAATAATTAATACTTTATGAGTCCCCCTGGACAGGCTGCCCCCGTAAGGCTCCAAGGATTCGGAGTTCAGTGTCTTGTCCAGAGACATTTCTAGATGTGGCCAGGAATCGATGGGTTTGCCGACTGACCTACTAACTGTTTCACAGTCGCCCTTGATTCACCTCGTCAACACACAGTCGGTAAGAGGGTATCTCTGTCCAAGTTTGTTATTTAGAGTAACACTATCCACTCAGTCTAATCCGTATTTATTAACACCAGTCTCTTGAAGCCACACCTGTTAAGCAGGACTTTAGCTATCTCCATGGTTACAGGTTTTATTTTTCTGGGATGCACGCTAGCATGTCTTCAGCGTTGCTTCCCAGGCTTCTGAGCAAACTCTGTGTGGGTTTCTAGATCTAAAGCCTGCTAGTATGTCCAAAACACAACAACCTTGTCTGCAAAGTCAAATCAAACCTCAGTACTGTAGATTTATGTGGTCAAAGCCATCAGAGGCCCAGTGTTGCTCAATAACTGTTAATGATTAATTTATTTTCCTTGAAAGTTATTTCTCTTCTCCAGAAGCCCAAGAGATTAACTGAGAAATTCAATGTGACCTAACTCAGTCCAATTAACTTCAGGGTCTTATCAAGTGGGACTGTCTACCTTCACTACATACATCTATCCCAGAACACTGTCCTTCAAACAGCAAACAGGAGGAACAGACTCTTGCTCTTTCCATGATGTGGGACTGAAGCTGATGGGGATATACCAAAAGTTCAAAGTGGCTCAGTGTTGGTGGAGAGTAACAGTGGCTGACAATGTTCTCTGGAGGAATAAATGACCAGAGGATAACTATCAGATCCAGGGACAAGTGATAATCAACAAACACATTCTGAAAACAAATTCTCTTCAAAACAAACATTCATTCAACAATTCTTGTTGACAAAACAACATTCTTGGCAGCTTCACCTGAATTTCAAAGATGAAAAATGGTCATCTGTGAAGTTCTGAGGAACTCCTTTTGCGCTGAGGCACTTTTTTTCATTTCATTTTTAAATCCCAGATTTGTTCATTTTCAGGTGTTACACCACGAGAACATAATCTGTCAGGTAATGTCTCACATTAGCAGCCGAGTGTCCCGGTGTACTCCTGTTGGCTGCTGACATTGTCAGAGTGCTTGATTTGAAAAAGTGAGGAGAGGACTGTTTGTGTCTATGCTGATACCTCTGCGTGCGTGTGTGTATGTGTGTGTGCTGCTCATTAAACGCTGGTGCTGATAGAGATAGAATGGTTTCTATGGTAGCAGAGAGATTTAAGGTCAGCAGAGGAATGAGTAAGCAGAGCCAGTGTTAATAGATGCAAGTTACTTCAGTATATCCACTATGAAACAATCAAATGCAGACACACACACACACACACACACACACACACACACACACACACACACACACACAGCAGTGCTTTTATTGTAATACTTCATGAAACTGCAGTGCTCAGTGCTCACAGGATGTTTTAATGCTTCCGGTTAGCATTTGACTAGAGTTAAGTTTCTTATCAACTCAAACACTGCTGTTTGAGTTAATTAAACACACTATGTAACAAATTAATTTTCATAAAAGTGTTTTTGTTAAAAAAATAAAACTCTGGAGGTGACAGTGTGTTTGATTCATCATTTACTCAATAGAGAACTGGGAACACAGAAAATCTTACAATTTTGTGATAACAGTATTGATAACTAAGCATAAATTCAGTTTTGTATTGTGTTCCAGCCATTTTGGTTTGTAATCTGTCTCTATTAAACCTCAACAGGACCTCAATATTCCTTTGTGAATATACAGTATATAGACAGAGGTTACACACCTACAGAGCTTTTACTTCAAAATGATGTTATTAAAAGAAGAATAAACAGATGATGCTGTGCTACACAACATAAACAGCATGAATGTGTGAGTGCATAGCACGTCTTTGTGTTGGGGGGGTGGGATCCTCACCAGTTTTTAAGGCAAAAATGAGGTCATCAAACTCCTGCGACTCCTCGTCTGCTGTGACCAAGTTGGTGTTGATGAAGCCTCCATCAGTGGTGTATGTCCCCATCACAGGACTGGGTTTAAACACACTGCTGGGCTGACTGCTGGGCCGCAGCGACGTTCTCTCCCAGTCTGCTGACACCTGACACACACGAGTCATGTAAGAACATACACACAGGCCAAATACACATGCATGTAGTAAGCGTGTAGTGCACTAGCTGAGGATGTTTTTTTCCCATTAAAATTTTTTGGGTGATTTTCCAACTTCACTTAGCTATCTCCATGGTGACAGGTAAAGGCAAAATCAAGTCAACCATTCTTCGTCATCAATACACCCAAACACACACACATGCACATTTAATTCAGAGAATGGCTCTGTCTGTCAGCTGCGTAATTACATACGTGATGAGTTAGGGTCAGGCAGAGTGCATGTTGTCAAACCCTAAAGGGTTAAGGGCAACCCACTCACAGGGTCACAGTGGGTGCATGTGGTGAGGTCAGCGATAAATTATGCTGCCAGCACAGTTAGACACGGTTAACCAGATAAGATAGCAGGGAGCGATATGTAAAGAGGAACCAGATGATTCTATTATCTCCTCTTGTTTCCCACAACATTCATTTTCTATGGATGCCTAATCTGTCCATGAACATGCATGAATGTGAGTGTCCATGTGTTACACAAGCTTTAGAGTATTGCTGGGCTGTAACCCGTAGAGCATCCTGGTGAGGTGAATTAAGCACTACCAGGCACCTCAGATCTGTCACACCCACTTTAAGGGAAGACAGTGAGTAGATGACTCAAACTTTCAACAAGTTATTGAACTCTCAAAGTATGTGTTCCTGTCCCTATTTCAATTTCAACTCTATTTCAATTTCCTTATAACCAACCTACTTCACTAATCCTCACTCGTCCAACACTCACGTTGCCACTCTTAGCGTACTCTATCAACACTGTGATTTTTCTCACTGGGCTGTAGCCAAATTTTAGAGAGACAAGAGTGTGCTCTCATGAATAAAACAAGATTACTGGATTCTTACGTGTGGGGAGAGATCGAGATAGAAAGAGGGAGATGGGAGTTCCCAGGAGTAATGAAGTTAAACCGGCCTACTTTTTCTCTTTCTCACCAGCTCAGTCCTTGTAGGGTATTCTCCAAGGATAAACTTGTCGAGAAGGCTGAGATACTACAGAAGTACTGAATCTGTGTGTGTGTTTATACAATATGTTTTTAGTGTGTGCTTTCATACAATGTGCCGGTCTGGCAGAACAGTAACAAGATACATAAACCCAATTTTACACTGATGTTAAAATAACAAGAGTCAACCTGATGCAGACAGGCCAAAAGAGTGTGAGTGATTGACTGAGTGAGTGAGTGAGTGAGTATAAATGTTCTCTACGGAGCCCCACTCAGCTGATATGAGAAATGTGTAAAGGAGGATAAGAAATGGGCAAACAGGGATGAGGGCATGGGAAAAAGATGAGAGGACACAAAGTCAAAAAGCAGCAGAAAATGAGAGGACACAGTTAAATTCATACAACCTGGGTCTTTATGATTTTTCTAGCAACGTTAATACATTATATCACATTTGCAGGATAGATAATTACAACAAGATGAACTTATGAGCTCTGGGGATGCAGGGACATCGCTACAACAGAGGGCAAAGAGAACGAGTGGTCAGACAGTGGTTGTAAGGTTACAGTAGTCCAGTAATGTTATGAAAACTATTTAAAGTACTGGGGGATAAAATAAAAATGAGTGCACTGAAAAGTCCAAAGTGTAGCAGGCACAGTGATTAAAGCTGTCAGTCTTCTTCCCCAGATCTCAGCAGTAAAGATAGTGAGAAAAACCTTTGTATGGGCACATACAAGAACAATCCAACGCTTTCGATTACATAAGTGTATCTATTTCGCTGATGGCCCATTAAGTTGTGTGTGTGTGTGTATGTGTGTGTACCTCCTCCATGGCGCTGATAAGATTCTGAGTTGACTTGCTGATTTCGCCTCCTACAGTGGTGGGTCCCCCGCCCTGGCAGGGAGAATCGGGACTGTCATGGCCACTCATCTCCACTGTGTAACTGGTTTTGGTTTGCCAACACAGCAGGTTGTGCATGACGAAGTACACAGCAAACACATAGAAACCCTGTAGAGAAAAAGAGATAAATCAAAAAAGAAACCAATCTATTCATATTATAACTACACTGTGCACAGCTCTGTTATCTGATCTTTTGCAGAGCATCATAAAAGGTCAAAATAAAGCATGTCGTCACAATATTAAGCTTTACTATTGCACTAAAATCTAATCTTTGTTCACACTATTAGCAGCAGCATATCTCCCAGCATAGCAGAAAAGTACTTCATCACTGGGTCATGACATCACTGGCACCCTGATAACTCTGCTTTCATCACTTCCTCGTCATTACCAAATCCTCTCAGTCAACAGCATCAGGCTGTGAATTACCCCAAAACACCACTGTGTTAAATACCACAGGGCCATCACATATTTCACAACACCCATCACCAGGAGATGATGGCAGCTGTAGACAGAGGTGGAACACAGAAGTGTGCATGGCACAAATGGGAATGTGAATGTGTGTGCGTACAGGTGCAAAAAAAAAAACACACAACCCACAGTGCACATACAGAATCATATTTAGGGTGAGAATACTGTGGTTAGGTCTGAATTAAATCTAAACACTTTCTAACAGCGGGTTTGGAGAGTAACTGACATAACAGGAGACATGTATGGTCCTTTAATGTGCTGTTTCACATGATTTTATACAACATCTAACAGAGCACAGGAAACAGCAGACTGAACAGCTGAATAAAAAAAGAACAGTAAACCTGCCTAGCACGTCCTATACGGTATGTTGTAAAGCTATCATCATTACCCATGTTCCCTGGGGACACCGACATTGACAATGGATTATAAACTGTTGTGATGGTTACATAATGAGGACTACAACAGGAACTGTAACTGGAAAATGTGTTTATGGTGCACTGTAAAACTGGAACATTCAGCTTGTAATGAAGCAAAAAACGCTGCAAGTAGATAAAACGCAAGCAACACCTCATCATTAGCTGCACTTTATAGTCTGGCGTTTCTGAAAATTACACAAACTATGTGTGAGTGCTGGCTATGTTAATGTACATTAACTTCAAAATGACAAACATATACCATGTTCGTTGAGAAAAGGGAATACTTCAGGGGTAGGAGCTAAGTCTTCTGTTGTGTAATGGGATTGTGCTGTCGTGACATTTAGTTTGAATTTCCTGTGTGTGCGAAGGAAATGAAAACCTCTTTGTGTGATCACATAAAACACACAACAAATGCAGCCAGGTGTGTATTCTTGTCTAGGGTATGTTTGCTGCTATCTATGCACGGGCTCCATCAGCAGTATGGGTGATTAGCACAGATCATCAGCAGGCTGTGCAGCTTGAGGAATTGGCTTTGCTACCACAGGAAAGGTGGTATGGAGAGAAAGCAAAAAGGGATGGAAGAACAAGTTAGGGTAAAGAGTAAGAATAAAACTGCACAAGGTGTATATATAAATAGTATAGTATATTATATAGTAATAGAATAGTAATAGGAAGTGTATAGTTTCACAATACATACAGCTGATTGCATATTTGAAACACCTATACTATTTTCAGGCATAAAGGTACAAAGGTTAAATGAGAAACGAGGAGTGAAAAGTTAATTGTAACAGAGCATGAGGCTATTTCCCTGCTACAGATATTTCTGACTTTGTACGATGAGGTAAGGTTTACGGGCAGAAGGACCGCTGGAGGAGGAGATAATGATGGGTGGTGCTGTGGGAATTTGATTATTGTCTTCTAATTCAGCCTGATGTATCACAGATGCGGCTTCAGTGTAACAGTCAGAACAAGGGACAAAAGCAAAAAGCTATACATTTTTTTTTTTTTTCTTAATTCTTTGTGGAAGTATGATTAGTTTCATGCAGGAGTTGTTTTTTTTACAAACACAGTGCTGCACAATCTGTGTTCTGCAACACAGCTGTAACATCTGCAGCTGTTTAATGGTGTTAAAAAATTACCTGTTGGGAGGAGAGCCACACAACCACGTCAACAACAACGCCAAGTTAACATGGAAAATTCTACTAATGGAAAATTCATGGCACGAAGGAAACAACAACCAGTCTAACAGACCTACAGCATAACAACTTCTAACCACAGGACAATAGAACAAAATGGAAAATGACAACAGTCAAGACCTGAATAAAGGATAACAATGCTGCTAGACACAGATGGTGAAATACAAAACATTTGTTTTGAACATTTGTGAGAGCTGTGACTCAAAGTTTACAATTCAGTGTAGTTATCAAGTGAGTGAGTACACAGCAGGTGACATTAAATCTAACCTGAAGAGACGTTTAAATGGTTAAGCTCTTAACAAATGTGACAATCATCATAACCTTTGGTTGAAGTCTGAATAGGATTCTGTCAATAACCCTTTAATCTGAGCTTTTTTCATTGGCCCTAGGACACATTAACAGACGAGTGCATCTAATCGCTGTTCAAGGTGCATCAAGTGTTTGATATGAAGTACACTTTCAGTGCTGTTTGTCATGATGCGGTTTGCTTTCATCAAACTTTCTTTCAGTCCCTAATGGACTGAAAGAAAGGTTGCTTCAGAATATGTCTCACAATAATCCAGTCACCCTCTTAGTACAACAGTTTTCCAGCTAAATAAATTAAGTTTGCTCCTTAACACAAACACAAATCTAATTTCAAACATGCTTGGTATGAGCCAACAGCATCTCAGTTGACAAAGAGTCCAGCAGTGCTTTGTGAAAACTGGGTCAAATGAGTTTGTTTACTGATAACCAGTGTTCTTGGACAGACTTTGGCTTTGGGGCATTTTACCAGTCTGTTCCACTCTGATGAATCTTTATGCCTACTGCAGACTGAGACCAAACCCCACAGGGTAGTGCTTCAGTCTGAACTACGAGGCTACAATGTAGGAGCTACAATTGAAAATCAATTGCAATAGTTCTTTCCAAAAATAATGTTTTTATTTTTTATTTTTATTAAAGAACACTGAGTTTAAAAAGTGAAGGTCAATTTGAAGTCAGAACGTGCACCACTAGAAGCCAAAGGGGAGATGGATGTAATAGGAGATCATTTATTAGGTTGGCATGATGTCCTTTTATGTTGTATTTCTCTGTAGAAATGTAGCTGATTGCCACAGAGCCAGCAGGGGGAGAAGGGTGTTTTGTGCATTATTATGAACGTGTGTGTGTGTGTGTGTATGTGTGTGTGTGTGTGTTTGTGTGTGTGTGTGTGTTTGTGTGGATGTGTGGATGTGTTATTTGTGTGATAGTGAATAATTGATGAGTTTTGGGAACGTAACATGCTATTCAATCCAACCACATGTCAACACTTAATCTCAGGACAAAGACTTAAAATCCGCTAATTAACAAACACATTCATGTAACCAGTGAAAACGCATCTTAAATGGTGTCACCGTACTATTGGTTGGCTAAAGAAACTGACCACATGATGTCACAGAATGAGACAGACCAGACTGGAGCTCATAAACAAGAGCTAAGTACGACATCAACTGTTGGCGTTGACATCACTTTTCTTCATTAGTCACCGTACCGAGAAGAGAAGTTTACTTTAGTGCAGCACTGTTTTCTTTAACATGTGGATGCCACATATTACCACAGACCTTCTATGGCACACTTTACATGCAGATGGTGTCTCTCAGAGGATGACCACAAACATTTAGAGACCAAACAAGACACCTTTTTGGATATCTTTGCAAGAATTTTAACCACTCAACCGGAGGTTTGCAGACAACTGTGCCTCCATGTGAGCTGCATGCACATCCCTTTTAAATGGAAATTAATATTTGAGGTCCAAGGCTTAAGCTACTGATAATAAGCTACTGGCATGGTGCTGGTTTAGTGAATTTCTCTCAGAGCACACTGGAATGAATTTTCAGCTATGTGCAATCAATAACAGAATTAAAAAAGATGTGTGCCAGCGAGGCCAAAGCCAATAGGGGGCTAAAAGTTTGACGTTAATATAAGAGTAAACTATAATATAAGCCGGTAATCCACCTGCCATGTCAACCCAAGTCAAAGTTCAACAAACTATAATTTGTAAATTCAAAATCCAACAAATTTCATGTTTGAGGATAAATATCAAAAACATTGCTTTACATCTACTTCATTTTATAACTCTAGGTTAGGGATATTAACATTAACACTAAATAAAATGTATGTTGATAGAACATGTGAAAATGATGACAGTGCTAATGATGGGATGAAGGAAGAAGATAATAACACAGCAAACAAGTACATTAAATTCACTCTGCACCACACGACGCTGTTGACAGGTGTATCTGAAACACAATTGTATTAATAAATACACTGTAAGTAAGAAGACAAGCAAATACACATGCAAACAAATACTGTAAATACATGTAAATAAGTAAGTAAATTAGCTCACCAGCAGGCAGTTAAATATGACATAGAGGATGAGCATCCATGTGTACTTGTAGGCCATATAGAGCCCTGCCCACAGCCAGACCAGAGAGATGAGCATGAAGAGGTAAAGGACCAGCGGCACCTCTGGAGCACAAGATGACAAGAGAGGAGGATGTAAAAACAATATTGGCACAAAAATAATATCAACTAAACACTTAATTAAAATACGTAATTTTATTAATTTTATGGCTATTATAAAAACTTTTCTTTGTGCCCTGGATGAGTAACAACTTATCATACCTGCTATACTTGTATTATTGTGCATGCACATACATGTCTTACTTGCTCTAAACTGGTTCAACACTGGTGTATAGCAACTTGTTTGCACCATTAGGCCTTATGAGTCCACGTGGTGTGCATGTGGACTCATGTGGACCCTGATTAAAGCCCCAACTTTCTGTACACCGCAGCAGAGCAGACATGTACACTTGGCTTAGAGAACCTCAGCCACACACACTCGTACTCATGAATGCCAGCGAGCAAACACTTATGCAAGTGTGCACTCAGGGCACTATTCCCAGTTTCCCCACTCAGGACTTTATCTATGGAGCATTTGTGGTGCCACTAGGGCTTCCTAAGAGGACCTTACACTGATACACTGATCTAACAGCAAGTGCACACAATCATTTTCTTTGTGCAGCAAACTGAAAAGTACAACAAACATTGAAATGGTTGATCTTAATCAAGTCAGTATGTCACACTACACAAGCAAAGATATATAATTTGCCTCATATTGTATTATTTTAAAGTGAGGTCACAAATATGTATATTTCATTTTACTTTATAGTGGAGACTGAATGATGTACGCTGATATATCTTTGCACCTGATCTATATTAGTTAACTGTGTTCCTCTCATTCCATGTGCTTTTATTGGAACAGCTAATTAGATGACAAACAAAATGAGCACTGCCAATCAGGAGCAGATTGAGTCAACTGTCTGGGTGAATCATCACAGCAGAGAGAGAGGCCTGATAAATTAAACAGCTCATTGCTATGCAGCTTGTTTTTTTCTTTCAGGAGGAAATAATGAAGGAAGACATAATGACAGCAGCTGTTGAAACAAGACAAAAAAACTGTATATTTAAAAAAATACATATTTGATCTGACACTTATTAAGAAGAAAGTTTTACAGGAAATTAAAAAGGAGGCTACACTTCATGAATCAACTTTTAAGCCTGCTTGATATTTTTTTACTAGAAACTAAATATATGTATGTATGTATA